>JAJPUD010002400.1:223704-325268 GCA_023553655.1 Myrmecobius fasciatus | reverse complement strand
GGGGGTTTCTTCTTGCCTCGTTCTCCCCACCATCCACCCTGCTTCCATTCTGGTACAACGACCAAAAAAAGACTACAGAAAGGTCATTCTCTTTATTGTTAGAAATATTTTCACTGAATGCAGCTGTTGCTTCTCTTAGAAGCCACAGATACACATGGCATATTTTTAAAAAATAAAATGACTTTACAAGTTAAATACAGTACTGTTCTCATTCCTTGGAGGTAAAAAAAAAAATACCACCACACATAACACTTGATCTTCTAGCAAGCTTTTGGTGTACAAGGGGCCCCAGACTACGGGAGGGGAATTGTGCAGCTCGGTTTGGGGGCTGAAGGGCGTCAATTTTCAGTCACTCAGGAAGTACTTTCCAGTTAAAAACACTTCACACATTATTTCATGTCTATTTACATAGCAAAATCCAGAGCCAGAACACCAAAATAATAAAAGAATGCCATTTCTTAGGCATTTATAAGCTGATCCTGTTAACAGACCAGGAAAAATGGAAATGCCCATACAGCCAAGAAAAAAATAGCTTAGACAATTTAACAAAAGGGTAGAGAATTCTGTACAATTCCTCACCAATTGCTAGGGCGTTCACTTTGATGTTCACCCTTTCCTAAGGTTATGCTAGCATTTAATGGGAGGGCAGTTATCTCTACACACAACAGTTATGTTTTTCTTAGCATAATACCAAGTTCAGTTTCACAAATATATACAAATAGGGCCTAGCATCTAGGTGTGTAAATATATTTACATATATATGTATATATATATAAATGTGTGTATGTATATATATATGATATATATGTATAAAATATATATATGTACACATATGTGTGTATATATCTTTATATTTCTGACATTAGGAAACTACTAACTTGACATCATTCAAAATTCAGGTGTTAAGAAATGGTCTTTTAGCTGCTGGCGTCTGGTTATTAGCTGTTTGTTGCTTATGAAGAATTATAATCCTCTTCTTTCAAAGTAGGTATTATGCAGGAATGTCTGCTTCCTTCCTTCCAAATAGACAAGAAATCTACTTCTGGAAGGGAAGAGGAAGGAAGACACATTTTCACAAGATCAATAAGAAGAAAATAGTGATGTCTAAGTCCCCACTGATCAGGCAATGTAGCTTTGCCTCTGGACACGACAGGACATGTGTAAAAGATGGCCGAGTCCCCTTGCTTGCAGCAGAGAGGACTGGGTAAGAATCCTCTTGCCTGCCACCTCCGGGAAGGGGGGGGCTGGGCTGTTCTCTCTTTTCCTAAATGCACACAGATGAAAACTGCCCCATCACATGAAGGATTTTTAAGAATTGGAAAACTGCAGATGCCAAAAATCAATGATTTGTTGGCTACATCTCAAGCGCCAGGGCTGCCTTTGAGATACTTCAAAAGCCTCAGAACCAACTAGACATTTTAACTGTAATACGTAGATTCCAGAGAAACTCTACATAGAATTCTTGGGGGGATGGCCTTAGCAGAAGGAATTGTGGCAGAAACCTCAGCTGTTGCTTAAGAACATGCTTTATTAATCCTGTAACTAAATAGGAAAGCTATCTTTCCATAAAGGGGAGACCTGAAGGACTATTTGTAAACTATGCATTCAGGGTCTGATTTTGAAAGCTGCTGAAATTCAACCATATTCCAGAATGGCCAGGACTCTTAAGGGCCTACTTGGTTCAAGGTAGTGCCTGGTGTAGGTTTGGCTTAGTGGACCTGGATTCTCGTCCTGTGACCTTGAGAAAATTCTTCTGTGTCTCTGGGTCCTTGTGCCTTCCTCTGTAAGCTGAGGGGCTGGGCTAGGAAAACTCTGGGGTGCATTAATGATCTAACACTCAGATCCTGAGGACGGCCATCCTAGCTCAGGCCCTGCAATGTGGCAGGGCCTGTTGGTAGGTGAAGGTGAAGTGAAAGACAAGAAGCACAAACAAAGTTTTTCCTTGCCCTTTCATTATCAGTTGTTCTGAAGTTGCTTAGGAAATGTCACAAGATAAGCAAAGGTGACTTACCCATGATCGCCCGGACTCAAGAACTGTTTTCTTCGATGATGGGCAGTGCTACTTTGTGAGCTGTCATGTCGGAGAGGTCTGTCTACAAAATAACCCTTTAGTCAGTACTTAGGACAGACACAGGAAAGCAACCAAATCAATTAATTAACCAACATTTATTATTAAGCTCCTACTGTGTGCCAACTCTGGTGCTGGGTACCAGAGAGAGATGACCCCTGCCCTCAAGAAGCAAACATTCTACTAAAAAAAGGGCAGGTAATCGCCTTAGTGAAGGGACCAGCAAGGGAAAATTGTACCATGGTTGTGATTCTTACTAACAAGAAAAGACTGGCTACAAGGACATGGATGATGGGAACATCAGAAGGAAGAAATTAAAGTCTGTAGCAAGGAAAGAGAGAAAAGCCGGGCATACTTTGATACACCCCTTAGATTGCAAAACTAGAATCAGAACCCAGTTGGGTTCAAAAGGATAAGAATGAAGCACATGAACTAAAATAAATCCTTTAGAGGAAGTCAGTCCAGGAAGGATAGGAAACAACCAAGAATCAAATTCTGAAGATAGAGAAGGAAATAATTCCAAAAAGAAGTGTGTGTTGGGGGGGGGAAGTAGCAGGAAACTAAGACTCCTAATAAAGCTATATGGGGAAAAGAGGAGGCTCGAGCAGGGGCAAGGAGATGACAACAGTTGTTCAGATCTCATTTTGTTTCTGTTTTCTCTGCCAAGGAGAACAAAAATGACAAATGGGAAATGATAGCCAAGATGGGTAAATCTATCATAAGAGAAAATTTAGTTGTCCTGGATGAATTCAAGGCATCTGAATTCTATCCTTGGGGATTGGTAATCAATTGGTCTGGGTGATGTGATAGCTGAACTTCTGTCAGTGATGCCTGAAGAAGGAAGCAAGAACCACAAGACTGGAGAAGAGAAAATCTCCAGATTTTCTAAAAAGGAAAAGAGAGGAGTCTGTAAGCTACAGGTCAGTGAGCTGGCCTTGGATTCCTAGGACACTTCCAGAACAGATCACGAAAGAGCTCACAAATGAACACCTGGATCCAAAGCAACGTATATGATGATGATCTGGCTTCATCAAGAATAAGTCATACCAGAGTAATCTGATATCCTTCTTTGACAGGGTCACTAAATTGGACTAGTAGAACAGGATAATTAATGATACAACTTAACTTATACTTCAGTTAACTGTTAAAATACCTACTATTTTTGCTTAAAAAAAAAAAGAACAGTAGACCTGATGAAAATACAACTAGAAGAATTCTAAACTGGGTGAGTGGATAGAGTAGTAATTCATGGCTCAAGGCTCCTTTCCATGAGCTCTCCAATGGAAACCCTGAGATCTTAGTGCTTGGCTCTGTGCTATTTAACACTTATCAATAATTGGGCTAAAGGCATAGCTGATACGTTCACAAAATCTGCAGATGGCACAAAGTTGAGAAGGATAGCTAACAGTGGATGGCAATCAGGGCAGACAAGATCTCAATAGGATATAGCTCTGTGCCAAATCTAAAAAAAATGAAATTGACTTGGGATAAATAGGAGTCTTACACATGGATTCAGAAATTGGTCTGGTTAGACAGCAGTTTGTCTGAAAAAGATGGAGGGGTTTTCACGGCCTATAAGCTAAACTTGGTTGACAAAAAAAAAAAAAAAAAAAAAAAAAAAAAAAAACACTGCAGTCTGATCTTGGGCTGCACTGAGAGACATTCCCCCCAGAAGTAAGGAGATGATAGTCCCTTAGTACTTTGCCCTAGTCATAAGCCACTTTGAACACTGTGCTCATTCTGGGCACCACCATTTAAGGAGGACATTGATAAACTGGACAGTGTCCAGAGGAATGAAAAAATGATTGGTGAAAAGCTCAAGAACTGTAGCATAGGAGGATGATTTCAAAGACCTGGAAATTTTTAGCCTAAGAAAAGAAGGCTTAAGGAGTACAATGAGAGCTGTGTTCAGGTTTTTGAAGGGCTGTCACCTAAGGAGGGTTTAAGTTCTAGAGAGCAGAAACAGCTAGTGAGTAGAAATTGCAAAGAAATAAATTTAGTTCTAAAGTAATGAAAACTAATTATTAGAGCCATGCACAAGTGGAATGGGCTTCCATCACAGGCAGATTAGCTCTTCCCGAAGGTTTCAAAGCAGTAGCTGAATGACCCCGTTATGGGTTACAGAAAGGATTCCTTTTTGGCTGTGGGCTGGATAACTGAGCTCCTTTTCAATTATAAAATTCTGATTCTGTGATTCTACCACTAAAATAAAACAGCTGAAAACTCATTATCTTCTTTTTTATTCAGATTATGTCTCACACTGTAGGAGGGAAGGGAATAAACCTATGTACTAGGCACTTATCCCTGTTTGCCTCAGTTTTCTCATCTGTAAAATAAGGTGAAGAAGGAAATGGCCAACCCCTCCATTATTTCTGCCAAGAAAATCCAAATGGGCTCTAGAAGAGCGACACATGACTGAAATGACTAAACAAAGGGTGCCAGACACTGTCTTAAGTACTTGACAAATATCTCACCACAATTCAAGGAAGTGGGTGTCATTATTATTCCCATTTTATAGATGGGAAAACTGAGTCAGATAGGGGATAAGTGACTTGCCCAGGGTCATACAGGTAGTAAGTGTCTGAGGCCACATTAGAATTTGGGGTTCCTGACTCCAGGCCCAGCTGCTATTAATGCTCTTTTAAAAGACAGCTAATCTTACGGAGTTAAGGAATGAATTAATCACAATTCACTCTGAGGAATAATCTTCCTTGGGTTTTAAATTGTTTGTTGTTTAGGGCACACGGGGCCTCCCATGAAGCTGTGCTGCTGTCGCCAGCTGGAGTGCCCAATCTTGACTGACATATAGATAAACTCTGTGCAAGTCATCTGCTCCCCCAGTCAGCTCTTTGTCCTTTTTAACCCAGACTCTTCCAAGAGACCTTGAAGCTCCTGCCACCAATTAAACAGACCACACAACCATCATGCTAGAAACAAGGTGCTACAGTTCAATTCAAGCACTCTTCATGGAGTGTCTTATGCCTGACTTTGTATTCAGGGGTCCTAGGACAGATCCCCAAAGTCTACACAAGAACACAGATTCAGGGGTCTCAGAACTCTTCCGAACCTAATGCAGTGCCATGAGCTTTCAGTCTTTGGGGAGAAACAAAGCTTAAGTCCCTGGACCAAGACACGACAAGCCCAATCCACTAGTGCTTTGTTTACTTGGCTGCCAGACCTCGACAAGACTAGCCACTCCAGTGATGGCACTATGGGCTCCCCAACTACCAACAACATGGCAGATCATGGCATCCAACCCTCTCATTTTACAGATGGAGCAACTGGGAACTTGAGGGGATAAGTGAATGCTCAAAGCCACCCCAGCAGTAAATAGTCAGGCATTGTGGGCTTGGGTCCCAAGCCAGAGTCCCCCTGTGCTCCCAGCCACATAGACAAGAACATTATGACAATTGTTACCAAGCAAAGAGAGATGCCAGTGAATTCAAGTACTAAAAAAAACACATGAAAAGGGGGAAACAATGATTTTTAGTTAGAATTGGGAAATACTAAGCTGTTTGAGGTTAGCAAAAACTAAAACCAAAACAAAACCAACCCAAACCCAAGTATTTACAATGTAATTTTAAAACTGAAAGAGATTATCTGATCCCTCATTTTACATCTGAGAAAAAATTAGATTAAAAAGCAGTTAGGTGACTTGTCCAAAATCACCTAAGTTGCTAGTGACAAATGCTGTATCCGACACATTTCTCTGATGTAGACTATTTGGTTAATGTGACAAGAGGCTGCAAAGCAATGCATAATTTTCCACTGATATGTTCTATGTGCCCAGAAGAAAGGATACAGATTAACACAAGTCAATGGAAAGAGGATGTGTTTGTTCACTTTTGATTCGGCATAATGGGCAGACCCACTGCAGTGAGCTTTGGAGAAAACATGGGCAAGAGTCCCTTGGATAGGCAGGCATGGTGAAGGAAATTTTCAGACTAATGAGATCCCAGATTCATTTAGGTCTTTATTTTAACTAGGCTGGAGGTAAAAAGAAGAGCAAGAAGAGATAAGATTGGTATGGAGAGTAAATGAGCTAATGATAATGGCTAAGACAGAAAAGACAAGACTATCCAACTGTCCTGACAAGAACAATGATCTTCCAGTTGGAGAAGAGAGAAGAAAACTACAGGGAACTGAAACCTGAGACATGAGAAGATGGTAAGAGAAAGGATCGATGTCCTCGGTGAGTCCAGGATTGGTGGAAGTAAATGCTGAACAACTGACTGGAAAACTTGGGTAGAACAAGAGAAGCGACTTAAGATGTTGAAAAAGAAAACCCAGCTCTGATATTAAAAAAAAAAAAAGGAAATTTCCAAATTAGGAGGTAGGGGAGCTTAATCTCAATTCACAGCAAAATTCTAGAATCGAGAGCCCTTGTGAGCATTTAGAAAGAAGTGATCACTAGGAGCCAGCATGGTGTCATCAATAATTAGTCATGCCTGACTAACCTCATTTCCATTCAAGAAAAGGTAACTCTCAAAGGTTATGAACAATTTTCAGGTGATGAAGTTAAAGCCATCTATAGTCATGAAAAAATGCTCCAAATCACTATTGATCAGAGAAATACAAATTAAGACAACTCTGAGGTACCATCTCAGATTGGCTAAGATGACAGGAAAAGATGAAAAATATTGGAGGGAATGTGGGAAAACTGGGGCACTAATACATTGTTGGTGGAGTTGTAAAATGATCCAACCATTCTGGAGAGCAATTTGGAATTATACCCAAAGGGGTATCATACTGTGCATACTCTTTGACTCAGCAGTACCATTACTGGGTCTGTATCCCAAGGAAATCATAAAAAAGGGAAAAGGACTCACATGTGCAAAAATATTTGTAGCAGCTCTTATTGTTCTAGTAAAGAATTGGAAAAGGAGAGGATGCCCATCAACTGAGAAATGGCTGAACAAGTTATGGTATATGAAAGTAATGAAATATTATTGTTCTATAAAACCTGAACAGCTGATTTTAGAAAGGTCTGGAAAGATGAACTGATGCTGAATGAAATAAGCAGAACCAGGAATACACTGTACACAATTAACAGCAAGATTATTCAATGATCAACTATGAAAGACTTAGTTCTTTTCAGCAGTTCAGTGATCCAAGGCAATCCCAATAAACTTTGGAAAGAAAACACCATCTGTATCCAGAGAGAACCATATTTTCATCCAGAGACACTGAATGTAAATCAACACATGCTATATTCACTTTTTCCCCCTCTTTTTCTTCTGTTTTTTTTTCTTTTGTGGTTTTTCCCTTTTGTTCTGATTTTTCTCTTCCCAACATGATTCTTAAAGAAATGTGTATATTAAAAAATGAATGTACATGTATAACCAGAAAAAAAGAAAACAATAGAAAAAAAGAAAAGAAAAAGTAAAGGTAACTCAATTACCTTGAGGGAAATTCTTTAGACAGAGTATATCTCATTAGAGCAAAGCTTCTGACAAAGCCTCTCATGCTATTTTTTGGGAGAAGTTGAACAGATGTGGGCTAGATAATAGCATAATGATGTAGATTTAGAGCTAAATGAATAAATGGCTATAGAGAAAACCATTAATAGTTTGGTATCAGCTTGGAGTCTAGTCTCTACTAGGGGAATCTGTACTGTTTACATTTTTTTGAATCTATGTCTTGAATGAAGGCACAGAAAGCACCTTTATCAAATTTAATAAGACATGCTCAACTAGGAGATGAGTGAAAATTATATAATTAAAAGTTTCATTAACAGTGATGGGGGAATGAGCTTCCTTGAGATGTGCTATGTTTCCCCCTTAGTAGAAGTCTTTAAACAAAGGTTAGTTGGATGACTAACAGATCATGTATGTATCTGGACTACATGATCATTGAGGTCCCTTCCAACACTGAGACTTTGTGATTCTGTGAGTGATAAAAATCAGCATCCAAAAACATCCCAGCAGGAAAGAATTATGGACCAAATCAAATAAGATGGAATTTAAAATAAATAAACATAAAATTCTTTACAGAGATTCAAGACACAGACTACACAGGCACATTATTAAAAAAAAAGAATCTGGGGAGGGAAGGTGAATTATTTTTCTTCTACCCCAGTCAGAATCAGAGGCGTGACACATCAGTCAAAAGAAAAGCTGAGAGAGGCATGTTGAAAAAGGATGGTACTGGTCCTGCTCACCCCTGCCCACTATAGTCAATTATAGCTGTGTGACAGTATCCAGCGTTAGGTGAGAACAGGAGGCTGGAGCTGACACCATAATAAAAACTGCATGAAGGAATGAATTGGTGATGTGCAGTCTTGGAAGGAGCAATCACGGGAGCTGCCATTCAAGTATTTGATGGCTACCATATAAAAGAGGGATTAGTCCTGTTCTGCTTGGTCCCAGCAGATAGAACCAGGAGCAGCATGGGGAAGTTGTATAGAGACACAGGCTCAATGTAAGAAGAAACTTCCTAACAAGGTGATTTATCCACAAGTGGAATGCACTGCCTCAAGAGGGTTAAGTAAGGGGTCATTTTGTGAAAGAATCTTATTTTACGAAGCTTTCCTCCCCTCCCCCACATGTCCCATTAAATATCACATTTTAAAAACAGTTTGGAGACAGGGGCATCTTTGAGCCCGTGCACCACTCCCTGCACTCTGCAGGCACGTCAGAAAAGCTTTTCGTGCCTCCCCAGAGATCTATCTGCACCTTTATACTTAGTATTCAGAATATAAACTTAGTTGAGAGAAAAATGAACATACACTGTGGTTGGGATTGCTAGGGCTAACAGGGAGTAGAGTGCTAAGTTCCAGATTAGTAACCATCTCTCGAGATTCCGCCAGCAAGCGCTGAAGCTTACTTGTGGGAGAACAGTCATCCTGGAAGACATAACAATTTTAACAAGCTAATGAAATCAAGGAGCATTTGAAAATGGGAGTTTTGTGTGAAAATGAGAGCTCTCAATGAACAATTCTTTGACTTCCTCAGCAGCACTAACAAGTGTTAAACACGTCCCTTTCATCTTTTTAAGGCCTGTCCAACTGAACTAGTTTCCCATCACCAAAGTCACTGCTGGTGCCAATTAATCAGTAACAAACAGCCACACATCAGATTCTTGAGCTTTTCCTTCCATTCTTCGGGTCCCTAATTAGTATGTCAGAACACTTTCAACCTGCTACTTTTCTTTGGTGCCAGTGGTAGGAAACACTCAAAATGGTGTTGCTACTCTAAAACATGTCATCATGAACACCAGTTTGTCCTGTTTAACTGGCTCCTTCCTCTGCTGAATTTTCCCAGTGAAAAAGAGCCATTCCCAACTCTTCTGAAATGCCCTTAGAGCACACATTGTCTTTTCTTTAAGACACTTTCTCATTCCTCATATACAGGCAGCATCACTTGTCAGTATGAAGGGGATCAGAGGAAAGGCCCAAGAAGGGTTCTGAGACCTGAAAAGAGAGAGTTGGAATCCCATCTTTCCCCAGGCAGGCTGACATGTCCTCCCTCTCTCCCCCCAGCACCCTCTAGATTAGATTCAGCTCTTCTTCAGGACTATTTACTTTGTTTTCCAAGGGGTAATGGCAGCCATTATCATTCCAATGAGGAAATACTCTATAGGTCTGGCAATTGGTCATCACTGTCCTTGTCAATTTTATCTTAATTCCATGTAGCCTAACTGTCAGGATCTTCTTGTGAAAAGATTAGGAATGGATTACTCTACTCTTATGTAAATCTAAGAGAACGGAACATTGAAGGGGAGTAGTTTTATAAAACGGAAAGAAAAGAGGGATGATTTCCTGTTGCAGTTCCGATAAAACATGTCCAGTTTCTGTGCTAGATTCTGAAAGGTAACAATTTCATTAATGCCTAGAACTGCAAAAAGGCAACACAGATGTTAAAAGTCTTTAGCAGGAATATTCTGGAAGGCCACAAGACATGATAAAAGCTATAGAAGGCTGAGTGAGTGTCTCTCTCTGCTTCTCTGACCTCATTAAAATGTTGAATGTAAAGGGTTGGGTTGGGTTTTTTTTTTCCAAAATGTATTAAATCAATAATAATACTAACTCATCTTTTATCATGTCCCTTACAGTTTTGAAAGCGCTTTTCTCACTACTCCTTGGAAAGCAGGTAAAATTTATTAAATGGAATTTTACTTTTCCTGTTCTCAATTTAAATTTAAATTTCACTTTAAACATCTATGATATTACTTAAAATACTAAAATGAGTCATGGGACAATAGCTCTTGGAAACTGGCAGGGACCTTGGAAATCAAGGAAGGGTTCTACTTGAAGGTGGGGTAAGGCTGAGATGGGGGAATGATAAAAGTGCAAGAAGAGAGGAAAGAGCATTAAATGAGTAACAAGAGAAAATACACAGGAGAAAATACAAGAGTTCAGAAGGGCAGCCAAAAAGAACATTTTGTTGCTACCTTGCGAAATTTAACTTAGACTTGAAATAATCCAACTGTATCCAGCAGAGGTTCACAATTTCATGGAGGCTGGTGGGTCGAGAGCTGACCTTGGAGCCAGGAATTGCTGGGTTCAAGCCCTGCCTGAACAGTCCTGCCTGAAGGACCTTGAGCAAGCCACTTAAATTTCTCACGTGTTCAATAAGGCGCCAATCTGCATCCATAAAGGTGAGTTTACTCACCTTCAAGTTCTCATCCCAATGAAATCAAGGCCTGTCCCTGGCCTTATCAATTTCACATACATTTTTCCTTTTTGTTCTTTGTTTATTACTTTGTGCTTGTTGGTGCGATCAAATAATTCACAATTAAAAAAAAAATCACAATCCTTTGTAAATATTTTCTAGATAAGAGCTGATCATCTCCAAAGGGCCCATGACTTGCCCAAGATCACACAAGGAATAAGTAACAAAAGCATCCAAATCTGGGTCTCCTGGCTCCAAGGCTAGAGGTGTCAGCTCATACTTTTCTACCAAGGAAGATTCTCAATGTTGTCATCGAGGTACAAATCATGGAACTGAAGTTAGGAAACTAGAATATTTTCTCTAAGAAATTAACTTTATTCCCCTGGGTAAAAGGACTAAAAAAATAAGCATAATAAAGAGCGCCCTTTACATTTATTTATATAAAATAAGAGTCACAAAAATGCTCATCTCTACCAAGTTTAGTAATTGACATTTACTAGCATGCTCACCATTGGGAAATCCAGGAGCATTGAGAGCCTCCTTTGGGGAATTTGATCTAGGAAACTAAATGTTCTAACTTTCAAAGACTATTTTAATATGCCTCAAGTTCCTAAAATGAAATAAACATCAGCAACTAACCACTGAACTGCAGCAAAGTTAAGAGCCCCATGACATTCCCAATCTTGTCTAAATCTTCATGTCATTCCCTATCAAATACTAACGTGATGGAAAGCAGGGTCTGGGCCTCTGCTGCTGGGCAAAAATGCAGATAAATGCTTTTTATCTGAAGAGAAATCTATAAATCTGTCCTCATTCTTGGTCTTCACATTTGAGGTACCCATGTGTTGGGAATGCCAGAAGGCGATCGGCGGGCTGTCAATAAAATAGAGAAAACCTTCTGTTAGCATCATCATTATCATGGTCACTAGGCTCGGTGGGAAAGCATCTCACCAAGAAGAGATACCATGTTAGGCTGAGAAACAAGCAAGCTAATTTCAGAAGGTGCTCAAGTTAAATTCTGATACTATTGACCAATATGATAGAAATCCTTTTACAAATAAGAATCCAAATTTACTGAAATCTGCTTATGCCATCAGGAGTCTTTCAAAAGTTAAAAAAAAAAAAAAAAAGAATTAAATTTCCCCAGGTAGATACAAATTACGAGAGATAAGAGTTAACATAGTCATAAAATTCTGCAAACATTTACCAAGCCCACTATGTGCAAGAAAATGTGCTGAAGGGGAGTAATCAAAGTTTTTGTTTGTTTGTTTGTTTGTTTTAATGCCCAATTGATATTTTGGATTCATCTTCCCAATTCTTTCCCTATGGTAGCATTTGGGGGCAGAGACTTCACTGGCACCCCTGAACTGAAGTAGTTGCATTCTTCTCTAGCAGGTGAGGAAGAGCTTTTGCCTGATGAGAAGGTACCTAGTAGGGCTGACAAGGACTCCCAACATGTTGGGCCTGGAAGGACCTACTGCACTCTTCTAGCCCAAGCCCCCAGAGGACCAATGATCAGTACAGGTCACACAAGCGGGGACCACAAAGCTATCCACAGAGGGAGGTGAACCTTCAACTGAAACCTCACGCTTCCTATCCCCACTACAACACTCCCCTCTCTCATGCCTTTAGGTCCTTCTGCTGCGTCTCTCCTCACAAGCCATGACTGCCAGCTCCTCCATTCTCTCCGCTTCTAGTTCCATCATTTTTGGCGGCTATCATGAAAACTCCTCCTACCACTCCTCCCCATGAGTGCCTTGACTCTGGTCCTTGAGTCAATCTTTAGTTCCAGATGATCTCCCATTGCTGCTCTGTCTCCTACTTCTGGGCTACTCAACATTGTGTATGTGTATTGTGGGGGGTGGGGGGGGAGTATGTGCCAACAGAGCCTACTACACATTTATATCAGCAGAACTCAACTGACCCTCGTGGTTAGAAAGCAATGCACTTGCACTTATTCACTGATTGATACTCATCTTTCTTTCTCTCTCGGTCTCAGTCTGTGTCTGTCTCCTCAATTTGCATTTCTTTATTCAATAAGGATTTGGAGATTTTTTTTTTTTTTTTTTTTTTTGCTTTTTTGCTGAGGCAGTTGGGGTTAAGCAACTTGCCCAGGGTCACACAGCTAGGAAGTGTCTGAGCCCAGATTTGAACTCAGGTCCTCCTGGCTTCAGTGCTGGTATGCTATCCACTATACCAACTAGCTGCCCCTGGCTTTAATTTCTTCATCTGAAAATTGTCCTGGTTGTTTAACAACTGGGGAATGACTTGCATTTTAATAAACTTATAAAGTTCTCTACATATTTTAGAAATCAGGCCTTTATCAGAAACACTGGCTGTAAAAATTGTTTCCCAGTTTTCCACTTCCCTTCTAAACTTGGCTGCATTGGTTTTGTTTGTGCAAAAGCTTTTTCATGAAATGCAATTATAATTATCCATTCTCTCTTCCTCTCTCCCTCCCTCTCTCTCTCTTTCATATCATCTGCCTTTGTGATCTTAAATGCCACTCCCCCATCTACCTAGCTAGCCCCAGGATCTCCCTCCACTGACATGCCTTGCTGTCATTTTAAACTCACCATATCCAAAATATCACAAATGTAACTTGTCATCTCTCACCTAAGGATCACAAGTTTTGGAGCAGGAAGAACCTATAGAGAATCTAGTCTCATCTTTCCCCGTCCTCTTTTCCCTCCAGTACTTCTTGCCTAGAATGGTCAAAGAACCTTCTGACTACTTTTCTTCAGCTTTTCCCCCTCAGTTTCATGCAGCCTCCACCATTGCCTTCTCAAGGCACAAATCTAACTCCAGATGTTGTCTCCAAGAGAAAATAGAAACTTCTTCAGCTGACATGTAAGACTCCAACTTCCCTTTCCAGCCTTATTTCATATTATGTTACAGTCCACTGAACTATCTCTATCTTTCTGAATTCTGATTTACTTCCAATGCTCAGCCCCTCCTCCAACTTTCTTATAATATTTTATCTGGAGTTCTGTCTGTCTGTCTCTCTCTCCATCACTCCCCAACTCCACATCTTCTATAATTTATCTGTGTACTTTTCACATTCCCCTCTCCCCGAGGACACTAATACATTGTTGATAGAGTTGTGAACTCATCCAGCCATTTGGGAGGACTATTTGGAACTATGCCTAAAAAGCTATAAAACTATGCAAACCCTTTGATTCAGCAGTCCCACTACTGGGTCTGTATTACAAAGAGATCATAAAAGAAGGAAAAGGACTCACATGTGTAAAAATGTTTGTAGCTGCCCTTTTTGTGGTGGCAAGGAATTGGAAATTGAGTGAATGCTCAGCAGCTGGGGAATGGTAGAATTAAGGTATGGTATGTGAAGGGAATAGAATACCATTATTCTATCTAAGAAATGATGAGCAGACATGAAAAAAAAAGTACTTTATGCATATATATGACCTTCATAAAAAATAAATTTCTTACCCTGATTTATTCTTTCTTCATATCTTAATTTGCACCTCACAAATACCATATATTTTGTATTTTAGTTGACATATTGTTTTATGGTCTTCTAAAAACTAAATTTTGTACACAATGGGGCTACTAGAATTCTAATTATTCTTTATCTACCCATGTTCAAACTAATATTTTGTCTTTTAAGTTTAGCTTTAAAATCTCTGTTCATTAGAATTTTATAAGAATCCATATCACGAAGCCCTTTGGAAGTTGTGTGCTATTTTCCAGTAAATTGTGTTGCAATTTATTTCACTTCTATAATGTGCTTTATTATTTTAGAAATGAAATTTATAAGTATCAGAAGCCTAATTATGCTTCCCTTGATCCTTTCCATTTGGACAATGTCTAAGCACCAAAAACATTAATTGATAAGGATCAAACTCATGTACCAAATTATGTATTTTTTTCTTCACCTTATCACTTAGATGACAGGACATATACTCATCTCCCTCTTTTCATTCTTTGTTTGCCTATATACTTCCTTTATTAAAAAAATTGAGAATATAAATACTATTCCTTATCATGTTGGAATTTTCTATTTTCTTCTAATGCTGTTTATTCTCTATGTTAATGCATTTCATAAAAATCCAACAAAGTCAAGATTATTAATAATAATAATAATAAAAAGAAATGATGAGCAGAGTGATTTCAAAAAAGCCTGGAAAGACTTACATGAATTGATGTTGAATGAAACGAACAGAACCAAGAAAATATTGTACCCAGTAACAGCACGATTGAATGACGATCAACTATGACAAACTTAGCTGTTTCTCAGCAATTCAGTGATCCAAGGAAATTCCAGTAAACTTTGAATGGAAAATTCCATCCACATCCAGAGAGAGAATTGAATGTGGATCGAAGCATACTATTTTCACCTTTTTTTCTTTTGTTTTTTCCCCCTCATGGTTTTTCTCTTTTGTTCTGATTTTTCTTCCCCAACATAACATATGAAAATATGTCAAAAATGAATATACATGTATAATCTATATCAGATTGCTAGCTGTCTGGGGAGGGAAAAGGTAAGGAAGGAAGGGAGAAAACATTTTTTTGAAATTCAAAATCTTACAGAACTGAATGTTGAAAACCATCCCTGCATGTAATTAGAAAAATAATAAACTATTAAAAAAAAATGACCCTCTTACTCCATTTCCCTCCTCCAGGCCCCTTTCCCAGCAATCTCCTAGAGGTTGTCATGTTATAGCAGACTGAAGGTCGGACCTGGAAGTGAGGAAAATCTGGTTTCAAATCTTACTTCAGATTGTATCTATGTCACCCTGGGCAGATCAGTTCACCACTCTGTGCCTCAGTTTCCTCATCTGCAAAAATGAGGGGGCTAGATGTGTTATCTTCCTTTCGTTCATTGTCTAGATGTCATATCTATATAGTCATCTGTATGTTGTCTCCTCCTCCATTAGAATGTAAACATCTTGAGGGCAGGGACCACATTTTGGGGGGGGGGCATTTCTTTGTATCCCCAGTACTTAGCACAGTTCCTGGAACATAGCAAATGCTTAATAAATGTTTACAACGGACTGGCTTATTTAAAAACAGAAACTGCATTATCTCTGCAGCTCTAAAGTAAATAATAGTCATACAGAAGGAGCTTAATGAATGAAGACTATATCAAAGGTTTCTTTTTGTTGTTCTGAATACTATTGGCATGAATAATATAAGCACAAATGGCAAGCAAAGGCCTCATAAAGGATTTCTCAATAGTGTAGGGGTGTTTGCTTTGGCTATTTTTCCAATGGGACATATAACTCACCTTTTGAAGGTGTGATACTTTATTCCACAGACGCTCCTGGAGCATGTGCAAACAGTTTTGGGTCGAACAATTCTCTCTACCTTAGAAGGCTTGAAAATCTTCATCCACTCCACATCAGAAACAGAGCTCCGCCCTGGGGCTTCAATGATGAAGTTACTTGGATGGCAGCATTTAGATTCACAAATGTCTGAGTCATTCAAAGAGCTTTCATTGAATTGGGAGCTTTCTGTCACCTCCATCTGGTCGTGACATTCCATTTCCAGTCTTTCCAACTGCTTTGCTCTAGATAAACCTGGGCTCACATAGATATTGAGATCACAATGCTTGTAATCGGGTCCTCCAAAGTGGTGATGGTGGTGGTGGTGCTCCCGGGGAAGGGTCTCACTGTCACTGCTCTTAGCTGCATTCATACCACTTCTCCCCAATGGACCTCTCCTTTTAGTCTCAATTGGGGTCATTGTATTAAAATGTACCTTCTCTTTCAAGGGCAGGGGCCTTTGTCTTTCGTGTGTATCTTTTGGGAGCATGGCTGAAGTCCCAGGAATAATCTCTTCCCCAAAAGCAGGACTAATTCTTTTCTCTCCTTTGAATCCATCATAACCACCCTTTTCTGCCCTATATTGTTGAACCTGGGAACTCTCACTTTCTTGATCCTTGGAATATATCTTCTGATTTCCCTCTCTCTTAAGGATGATTTTGGGATTGTTACTTTCAAGATCTGAATAACTCAATTCTCTGCTATAATGACATTACAAAGAACTAAGTTTATATATCTATATATACATATCTAACAGAATTACTCTATACATTTCATATAGCCCTCATCAATACGGATAAATCTCTATGGTAATGTTTGTCTAAAATTCATATATTAAACCCATGCTAAGCAGAGTATCCTTCCTGGTCCAGCTCCAGCCCCCAAAGGCTCCATGAAGTCCTCCCTCCTCTAGTCAAAGCTGGTCTTCTTCTGGCCTACCTTCCATTGTGCCTACTTATGCGGCATCATTACTGCCTTCCTTGTTATTCTATGATTATCTATATCATGAAATCTAGTATTTCATTTGGTTATTTTCACATACACATGTTTCATGGATGTCTGACTGATCTTCTCAATGACATGACTTCTTTGTCAGCAAGGACCACATTTAACATATTTGGTTTTTGCTTAGTGGTAAATGTAAACAGCACAAGGCTTGGCACATAATAGTCACTTAACCTGGACCAATGATCCCACAATAACAGAATGATCTGCTATTGCCTTGCCCAATTCTGTTAGTCTCACAGCAGGGAATTCAAGTCAATCAACAATTTAAATGACATGTAAGGAACTGTGCTGGAATGGAAGGAAGAAGACAGGAAGGAAGAGAAAAAGGAAGGAAGGAGGGAAAAGAGGGGGGGAATCATCATTGGTGACAACATTAGTGGAATAAAAATAAGATGAGAAACTTAAATATCATTTACAATCCATGCTATCAATACCCACTGGATTTTAGGCTCATATCACAAAAGTAAATAGTAAAGGCGAGGGCTACACATCCTTCCCCAAAGTATGTATTTGAAATAAAGCTCTCCTAGAGCCCCATGTAGCTGACTGTGGAGGACTGTGCGGGTGGGCCCCATAGCACCAGCTGAAGGCACGATAGTCCTCTGAGGCTTACCAAGCCCTTTCCACAACTACAGCAAGGCCATCAAGTAGAGACAGGACTCAGGGCCACTATCCAGCCCACGTGACCCAGCTGAGTTCTGGTAGTGGGGGGGGGTGGCCCGGCTCTCTACCAGATGGAGCACCTGAACATAATGAGATGCTCCTCATGTACCATCTTACTGACTCTCTCTCACTGTCCTTTCAGGGAGGTGGGGCATTATTGCCCACATTTTACAGAGGAATAAACTGAGGTTCAGACAGGACAAGTATCTTGCTGAGGATCACCCACAGCTGGGAAGGGACAGCATCAGGCCTCATCCCTAGACTGTGACTCTCCATTTTGCAGTAAATCCCACTGCCAGCCTAATGCTGCCCATGAGCTCACCAGGGAGGAAGCCGGGCACAAAGGAGAAAGGCCTCAGGAGTCCAAGGCACCACAGCTTTCCCCTCCCGCTTCCAGATAGGGACTGCAGAGCAGCTTGGGACACAAGGGGAGCAGGCAGCAGCGGGCCACTCTCCTGCCCTGCTGAGGGCTGTGCTGGGAAGGGTTGGGAACAGTTCCCTCCACCCCATGACTCCAGAGGCCTCTCCTCCCTGCTTAGGGAAGTAGAATTTAAATACATTTTATTTATATTATTATTGTGATCAACATGTAGTTCTTTAAAGCTTACAAAACCCTTTTCATGCACTGTCTCATTGGAGCCTGAAAACAACCCTGGGAGGTGCCGCTTAACACAGCATCTGGCACATGATAGGCCCTTTATACATGCTTTTATTGAACGAATATTATCCTCTCTTTATGTATGAAGAAACTCAGGCTCAGAAAACTTAAATGTGCCCCATGGGGTAGGAAATGTTTATGTCTCTTAACTGAGACATGTCCTTCATATCTGTCCCAGAGTATTTCTTCTACCTCTTAAAAACTGGGATATCAGTCATGGCTCTATCTTCTTCCATGGGAGCATGTGATTCTTTAATGAGCTATCACTATCAGGATTGTTAGATTCAGCTTTCAGAATCAAAACAGAATTTTGGCTATCTGGGAAAAGTACAGTTCTTGAAATTAAATGAAATGCTAATGAAGGCTTACATCACTGAACAACAAAAAAATCTCTACTATTTTAAAAATCCACTTGTTCAGAATCATCTGACTGCATATATCTAGTAAGATGCTCGCAGGCGTATGCTCCCAATGGGCCTTCACAAACCACAAACCATATGATGGACTATGATGGATCCACTGTGTAGGTGAGATAGGAATGAAATCACGTCAGTTGTAGATACTGACTTAACAAGTGCCCTGGATTCTCAGTCCAGCTCCACCACTCATTAGAGGCACTGGGCAAAACACTTAAATATCACTTCCCTCTATAGTAAAAAAAAGGGATGAGAATCATTAAGATGGCAGGAAGAAGCCTCTCTCCTAGGGTTGCTGTGAGGACCACAAGAGAGAATGAATGGGGAAGGGCTTAGGAGCTGTTGAGCACTGTACAAAAGGGAGAGGTAGTGATCTCCCTTTCCCAAATGCTCACTAAACTCCCTTGTCTGCTTCTGATGGGTAACAGAAAGCTCTTTTGCAAAGCTCAGAGGAGAGGAAGACTATGAGAAAAGCCCTCTCAGTCCATGGCTGGAAGCCCTGGTCCCCTCCCCACCTTGGCACCTGCCCTGTACCTGGTTTCATGGATCCGTGACTCATCTATCCTTGAGTCATCCCTACTATTTTCTGCAGTGAAATGAAGAAACTGCAGGTCACTTTGCTGCTTGACATACACCTGCACACAAGGAGAGATTAGCCCATTTTTAAATCTAAAGAATGCCATGACATCATTCCAATTTGACACTTGACATGCAGAACTGAATAAAGTACCAAGATTTCTCAGCGTGAGACAGTTGCTAAATCCTGGAGCCATGGCACAATTTCCAGGGCTAAAAGTAACATACATTCTCCAAGCACAGGCAAAAAGTCTGACTCAAGACAGTGTATAGTAAAAGGAAGACTGGAGCCAAGCTTGGGTTTTTTTTTTAAACTCATCTCCTGGGCTTTGTTTCCAAAAATATCTATTTATGCACATGCATACCCATACACAAAGTGATGGTGGGAGAAAGCAGGCTGCTTCTGGTCCCACGGAGGGCTTTGCACATTTGGGCATGCAGGACCAGGACAGAAGGTGGGCTGGGCCTGTAGTGAGAGCACTGGACAGCATGCAAAGGAATTCTGGGAGCAAGGGCACAGAGTCAGGTGGATCCTTGTGGAAGCGTGAGGACAAGAATCAGATGGGATGAGAAGGTTGGGAGCCTGAGAGAAGGCAGAGAGATGTGCAGAACATAGCTATTTGCAGTCATTACTGAATTGTGTGGGGTGCTAAAAAAAAAAAAAAAGTCCAATTTGACAGATGCCATGTGAGAGCCAGTCCGAGAAGTATTTCTGAAAGAGTGAGCACAAATGATACAGTTTGAAAGGGGCAGGTGAAGGGGAAGGTGGCAGAGCAGGCATAGTAGACTCTTCAGACTGTTTGAAGACAGTAAAAATAAGGGCACGAAATATGGATCTTGAGAGCCCATTTTCCAGCAGGTGCATGAAGAGTAAGTTCCAAACCCAGAGAGGAAGGTGACACTGCAGGCCCCATGAACTGTTACTCACATGGGGCACTGCTCTGGTGACCAATCCTAGCAGATGGAGGTTGCTGACTAGCGTAATTCTGGGCCCAGAAGTAGTTGCTCTATGGGAAAAGGAAGCGCTTGGGTAGAACCCAATGGACCTCGAGCCTGGAGAGAGCAGACTTAGGAGCTGATGGAGGAGTGTCTATGGATATGTATGTGTTGTATGAAGAGATTATGTCTGTCAGGATAGAGGGAATACCTTCAACCCTGATATCACAGATCCATAAAAATATCAAAATAGAATACAGAGACACAAACAACTACTAACTACTTTAACAAAACTATAGCCCAAACCCATAATTAGATCCATACCTGTCTCAAATTATGGAGTTCGGTATCTGTTCGTTCTTGCTTTGATTTTGCAATATCAAGTAATTGTTCTTTTCTCTTTTCTCTCTCGGCTGTTTGAAAACAAATCAGATTAAAATACTTTAGGCCAATCATATCAAAAAAAATCTCCCCACTTCCAGAAATTCAATTCTCAAGCCCAAGATTTCTCATTCCTGAAAACCAGACTGCTGACTTCACAAACAGGGCCCTAAACAATAACATTCCATATTTTTTCTGTGCATCTCACACGCAAAGTTGATTTTGTCTTTGTTAATAGCCCAGGAGATCATTAAGGAGCAAGGATTCTTTTTCGCCACAGCCTCAGAGCATTAAGACTTGAACTTTCTGAAACACACAGTGATGCTACATTCTGCTACTCTGTAAATAAAGTCCCATCACATGGAGCAGGTTTCCATCCAACACTGGGTTAAACTGTAGCACTTCCCTCTTCCTGAAACCAGGCCACAGGGAGTCCGAGGAATCAGCAACATGCCTCAGCATCCTGTAAATGCAAGGGGCCTCAAAAACTATTCAAAGAGTGATTTCCAGGAAGAACTGCAGCATTATTATATCATATTAAGAGGAAAACCAATCCAAAATATGGGAGCAACAATACAACACTTATTTGAGCAGCATGATGGTTTGACTCGAGTTGGTGATTTGTCAGCATTATTATCCTTAAAACATTGTGACATTAGACTTCACGTTTTTTATTAATGTACTTTGTTTTGACAAATGAATCCCTTTCTAATAAATAACCCACCCTGAAGGATAGTGAGATCTGTTTTCTGAGGACAGAGAGCCTTGTTACACTATTCTCCTGATGATAAATGACTGGGCAATGTCAACCTATGAAACCTAAAAAATAAAACACAGCCCTCAGGCCTGTGCCTTCTGCTTATGCACTGACTAAGGGAAAGTGTCAGAAAAGGGGGCACCAGAGGCTAAGAAGCCATAGACAATCCATAAATTTTAGGCTGACTACTGACACTGACTGAGAACCTTCCTCAAATGCGGACACATTGCTGGAGGAGTCCAATACCAATCTTGACATTCTTGCTAGAAATGAAACCAGAAGATGAAAGTGGAGGGATACAAACAAAAATGGAAGAGATTTGCATGAAATCCCATAAAGATCTGCTTTCCATCAAACTCAGTGGAATCACCACACTTAGACCGTGTCAGAAGAGATCTGAGCAGAAGGCAGCCTGAGAGGGCCCCCAGGACAGATGTTATAAAAATAAAACGAAAAATATCAACAACACTGATGGGCCTAACTCCCCCAAACCTAGCAAGAACCTTCTACAGAGAAATCAAAAGCATGTTCAACCAACCATCAATAAGGGAGGATTTCTTAGTGTGCTGGGGAGGTGAGTACTAGGGATAATCAAGACAGCTTTACATTTCACAATTAACTAAAAGCCGGAGAGAATGTAAGAGCCCACTTGCTTAAAGTTTATTGATATCAAAAAACAACACAAAACTAAAAAAAAAAACTCCCTGAGAACCTGAGTCAACAGAACAGTGTCTTCCAAGCTCTTTGAAGATGGCTCTCGTCCATGCAGTAAGATCATTTAAGATTCCTTAGAAGATAGAATCCTGTTTTCTGACCCTCTGATAATAGAGGTGTGCTTGTCAAAGGTACATGGCACTGTGACAGAGAAGATCTGGCTCACAAGACAGCTATGATGGCACCCTCCTCCAGATACTGTTATTTCAGATGACTTTGTGCTGCTCACGTTGAGTCCAGGACGTTGTCTTGTTTCCTGAAAGGGAGCTGGCCTCTCCATCCACAAAAGAAAGCCAGTGGCTGAAAAGTTATTGACTGTCTAAAACTCAACCTGTATGAACACTCATACAGAACAGGGGGTATTCACCTTTTTTGTGTCATGGACCTCTCTGACAGTCTAGCAAGGCTTATGTACTCCTTAGAATGATGCTTTTAATCATAAAATAAAATGCAAAGACTTGCAAAGGAAACCAAGAATATTAAATCAAATATATTACAGTCATATGGTAGTAAAAATAGAAAAAGAGTTCACAGTTCCTAGATGAAGAAACCCCTGTTCTAGAAGCAGCTGGTGGTGCAAAGTACAAAGCACTGGGTCTGGAATCAGGAAGACCTGAGTTCAAATCCAGCTTCAGATACTTCCTCACTGTGGGACCCTGGGCAAGTCACTTAGCCAGTCTGTCTCAGTTTCTTCATTTTCAAAATAGGGACAAGAACAGCATCTATTTTCCAGGGCTGTTATGAGGCTCCAATATCTATATAGCACTTGGCACAGTGCCTGACACATAGTATTTGCTTAATAATGCTTGCTCCCTTCCCTTTACTCTCTTAAGAGCTTCCTCCTCAGTATATTTGGGACAGACAGTACATAGAGAAAGCCAGAGCTGACAGTGCTCACAGTGAAACTGAAGAGACAGAATAAGCTGGCTGCCTGTATGAGCTCCTCAAATGATCCCATTTCCCATGAAAGAAAAAGCCCATCTTTTTAATATTATCATTTTCATCATGTTGCTACATGGCAGCAAGATAAGCAATATGACTCCCTTCAAAGACATGAAAATGAGTCTCCTGCAGAGAGGATGCTGGAGAGCTGGGTAAGTGGTATGAGTATCATACCACACGTAATCAAAGGAGAATTCTCCAGAAGAATAAGAGTAAAAGACACTATTAAAGAAGTAAGGGCAAGACCAAAGTGTGGGCTCATTCTCCATCCAGGAGGAAAGCCCAACAGCCAGAGAGCTTTGTTGCTGTCCTCCCAAAGTCAAGGGAGGGGAGGAAGAACTCAGGTATGTTGGATGGACCCCCACCCTCACCGATACCCTGGGGCAAGCTTAGGGGAGGATGAAGAGGAGATGATCAAAAGCTCTGTCAGAATAAACCAAACCTCCTTCCACACAGGCACACTTGACAAGATGATGGAAGTAAAAACTGAAATAATGCCTAAGGCAATCCAGGCATGTTACAGACATCTAAAACCATCATTAGATCGATGTGTTTTAAAAAAAAATCAAAACACAGGTTAATATTCTTGATGGTGTGACTTTGAAAGAATCCAGGGTGATAATCTCTGGTCTTTTAAAACACTACATATCCTACCCATACATTTATAAAACATAAACAATTTTTATAGATTCCCTAGAATGCTATAGTACAGTTGATTTAGAAAGTCACAAAGGTATTCATACATCAATCTGGTCAATCAACCTGCAAAAAATGGCATTGGTCATAAAGAAGGCCAGAGAAAGACATGTGATGGATCAAGTTCATTTCATAAAAACACTGATCTAGAGCTGGAACAGATCTCAGATAATAAACATCAAGGGGTAGTTTGAACCTAGGTGCCAGAATTAATGTTTTTTCTCCTATTATTCTCATGGAAACCACTCAGACCCTCACTATTACCCGCCTAGGGGTCTCTATTCCCTTCCTATTCATCTCACACACTGCTGCCAAAGAAAGAATACCAAGGCATGGCTCTGACAGGAACACTCCTCTGACCACTGTCTACAAAATAAAACCTGAACTCCTCATCATGGCATATAAGATTATCCAGGATGGCACACCCAATCCATCTTTCCAATCTTCTTCCCTCCTTCCTTCCTCCTCCTATACTCCAGCTAAGTTGCAATACTTCCTTTAGAATTCCCTCCCGCCTCAATACTCATCCTTCACAAGCCAACTCAGGGTTAATTCCTCCATGAAGTTTTGTCTGATACTGCCAAGTCTCTTTGTCAATAAGATCCTTTGTCCACCATGTTCCTACACAGTGCAGCATTTTCACATTATGCCTTGACTGGATTTTGGAGCTGAAACAACCTGCAGCAACCAACAAGCTCAATCCCATGTTCAACAAAAATCTCCTGGGTAATACACTAGAGCGGGTGAGAGCCACTGCTTAAAGGTCTCCTCTTCCAAAGCAGCCCATGTCTTTTCGAGATAGGAAGAATCTCTTTTTACATCGAGCTTCAATCTGCCTCTTGGTAATGTCTACATTTTTTTTAAACTTCTCCTTACTGCCAAAAGTTTTGCCTACTGGGACCAAAGAGAATTCTTTTTCCATGGGACAGCCTTCAAAGAGCTGAAGACAGCTATCATAAATCCTCCTAGATAATGAATGACAATCTTCCTTCAACTGAGGGTCCCATGGCATGGACTCAGTTCTGGTCTCTTCTCTGGGTTCCTTCCATCTTCTCAAGTCCCCTCCTGACCTGTGGCACTCAGAACTAAGAGTGACCTGGGCAAAGGACAGAAGGGCTGGGACTACCTGATTCCTGAACAAGGCACCTATCTTAATGACAATCTCATTTTCATTGGTTTGTTTGGCTGTCACATGACAATAATAAATGATAGCTAACATTTATAGAGAGTTTACTTAGGTGCCAAATATTGTACTAAGCACTTTATAATATTGTCTCATTTGATAGTCTTGATAACTCTAGGAGGTAGGTGTCATTATGATTCCCATTTTACAGATGGGGAAACTGAGGCAAACAGAAGTTAAGTAATGTGCCCAGGGCTTCATAGATAGCAAGTATTTGAGGTCAGGTTTTAATTCGGGTCTTCCAGACTCCAGGCCCAGTGCTCTATACTGTGCAAAATACTGTGCCACTTAGCACCCCCCACACTGCTGATTCACACTGAGTTTAAATACCCACTAAAGTCCCCAGATCTTTTTCAGACAAACTGAAGTCTATCCATCTTCTACAGTCCTGTTGTAAAGTGCTTGCAAAGTTGATTTTTTGAAACAAAATGTAAGTCCACATTTATATCTACTGAATTTTAAAATCTTTTTTTTTCCTTGTTTGTCAGAAGTAACTTTAATAAGTATACCCTCTATCACCTTTAACCAAGTCACAGATAAAGATGCTTAGTTGCCCAGGACTAAGATCAGATCCCAGGGGCACTTCCTTGGGAATGTCCTTCTGACTTGAAACCTGACCATTAACAATGATTCTTTCAGACAAATCATTCAACCAGTTCAAATTCCACCTAACTGTATTATTGTCTCTCCAACTTTTCCATGGAAAAGCACAAGATATTTAATCAAATAAATGTTTTGTTAAAAAAAATCCAGGTAAACTCTTTATTTATAGCATTTTCTGGATCTACCAGTTTAGTAAACCTGTCTCAAAAGGAAATGAGGTTAATCTAGCATAACCTGCTCTTCATGCTACTCTTTGCGCTCCTCACTTCCTTTTCTAAATGTTCACTAACATACCTTTAAGAATATGTTCTAGAATCTTTGCAGGAATCATAGCCAACCCAAACTCATGTAGAGTTTGCAGATTCTAATCTCTTCCTTCTATTGAAAAATCAGATCACGAGTTCTTTGCCACTCCTGCGGCATCTCTCCTATTTTCCACAATCCTTCAAATAGAGCCAACAGTGGTTCAGCAGCCAAGTCTCTGAATTCTTCCAGGACCCAAGAATGCCATTTATCTGGACCAAGAGACTTAAATTCATCACAGGCAAATAGGTACTATCATCACATTCCTTTTCTTGGACATCAACTCCCTACTAGTCATTTCTGTCCTGTTCTTACCTATCCAAAGGTTATCCTCTGGCAGAGAAAACTAACAAAATGTGAAACTGGGCAGATCTGCCATCTTTCTTTTGCAGCAACAGTTCTAGCCATCAATTCTCTGACTTTCCCCTAAGAAAATTTAGCTTTAATAAGCTCCTTTTGTGATCCCAAGTCTTCCTGGTGGATTTTGGGTCATTCTGAATTTGGGCATTTCTGATGCTATTCTTACAGGACCGTGTCATACTTTTGTATGCACTTTCAGTTACCTTTTCTTGTTTGCACCTTTTGTAGGTAGCTTTAGAAAAAAATCTAAGTTGGTAGGTGAATTCTCCAGACTGGGCAAGCAAACATGAATTTATGAAGCACCTACTATGTGCTAAATGCTTTACAAATATTATGGCACTGGATCATCTTAACAAATCAAGGATGTGGGTGCTATTATTATCCACATTTTACATATGAAGAAACTGAGACAGTCAGTGGTGAAATTACGTGCCCAAGTCCTACAACTAGTAAGTAGCTGAGGTCAATCATCACTTTACTCTCCCTGCTTAAAAGCCTTTGGGGACTCTCCAATAAATACAACAGAGATTCAGAGGAAGGAAAAAATATTCTGTAGTCATAGGCATTCTATACCTTCTGATCTCATCCAATGATACTTTCTGGCCTTATCCTGTAGTAATCACTTCTTACACTCTATATTACCAGCAAACTAGTAAATTGAATTCTCATGTCTGTAGTACAAAGTAAAGTGAAATGAAAATGTCCACTGGGAAGATAATAATCTTTTTAAAAAGAGCTCAATTCATAATTGGGAATGCAAATACCCATGAATGGCCCCAGTGGATCCAGCACTCGTAGGAGTCAGGGGTGACCACAAGATCAAAGGCTATTTGTCAATATGTAGCCAGACATCCATGTTCCCAAGTGCTCTGGCACTTTCCTGACCAGAGCTGGCCAAGCACACCCCAAGCTCTTCTGACTGGACCCCCCACTCTTTTGATCAGACCCCCCAATCTTCTGACCTACAGGTGCAGCCTCTCCTTTCCACTGGCCAGTCTTTCCAGCAAGTCCCATGGTCTCCACTGCTCTGTCTCCTCATCTCATTACTTTCAAATCATTTTTCATTTAATAAAAAGAGTGGCCTCTGGTGGTAGAAACCTCGATTTCTTTTTCACCCTATAATTTCTCAGTCCATAAACTCAGGATAATTTTATGCTTTCAACAATCCCAAGCCACTCTCTGCCCCCTACATCCATTGTTTTCACACTGAGATTCTCCCCATCCAAATCTCAGATAGTCATAGTCTCAGAAGAATTGAAATTGCAGGTAACCCAAAGGACAAAAGAGAGGCACTAGTATAAATGAGAAGGCTCCAGCCCATTCCCGCCATTCCCATGCAAAGGAGAGGTGATGTAAAGGCAATCTGAGGTGGGGAAGCAGGTCACAGAGGAAGAAGAAAGGATCACCCCTATGTTGGGATCCACAAATAGGAACACATCCCAAAGGCAAGAAGCTTCATGCCCCAGAGGACTTGTGGAAGGACTTGAACAAGAACCACATAGAATATGAAGGCACAAATGGGCCAAGTTCATTAGGGAGAGAGACCACATGGATCAGGTCACAGGCCTACTGATGAAAGTATCAATGCATAATTATCATGCCCATAGGATTACAGAGCAAACAGATAAAAGAGGAGCACACTATAAGCACATTATTACTGTTAATGTAATAAAATGTGTTCTAACCTGCCCACATAAAAATGTTTGTACTATGTGCTCTTAATATTTGCTATGATGCTGAAAAGACTGTCATGGGGCAATTTTTCAATTACTTAAAATAATTTTAACTGAGAAACTGTTGGAAGGGAAGGAATTCCACTACTTCTTAATTACACATCTTTCACTACTTCCTTCAAAAGACTGGAGATTTTAAGGATTTCTGGGGGTGGAGCTAAGATGGTAGAGTAAAGGCAGGAAGCTCTCCCAGTTTCCCTTGCAAACCACATGAAACCAAGCCTCCGAACAGAGTCTGAGGGAATGAAACTATTCTTCAGCTCAAGAGAGTTAGGAAAACTCCAAGAAAGGTCAGTCTCACAGGGGTGAAAAGGGTGTTCAGCTCAGTTTAAATGGAGTCTGGGAAAGTCAGTAAGAGGGTCTTAAACATAGTAGATCAGCAACTAAGACCCTTGGTCCTGGCTCAGTATTGGAGCAGACCAGTGGGGAAAGTCCCCAGTCCCACTCAGAAGGCAAACTCTGGGAAATCAGGCTGTTTCTTGGAAAGAGCAGGCAGAGCTGCCCCTGCTAGAAGCAAAATACCAAACACAAGGGGTCCCTGTGCTCAAAGTCAAGGATCAGAACTATACAGGAAACTTGGGACAAAGCCCCCTTTATCTGAGGATCAGAGCTCAACCATAAAAGTTAAGAGAAAGAGAGAGAGAGAGAGAGAGAGAGAGAGAGAGAGAGCGAGAGAGAGAGGGGGCCGGGCGGGGGGGGGGCGAATAACAGAAAGAAAAGGAAAGAAAATGAGCAAGAAACAGAAAAGAACCTTGACCATAGAAAACTGCTATCGTGGCAGGAGAGACTAAAACACCAACTCAATGAGGACAAAATGTCCTCAGAGAAAAATCTCAAAAAGTGAGAAAAATTGATCTCAAGCCCAAAGAGGCTTCTTGGAAGTGACTCATAAAAGACTTTTAAAAGACAAATAAGAGAGGTAAAAGAAAAAATGAGAAAAGAAATGAGAGGTATGCAAGAGAGAGTCAGCAACTTGGAAAAGGAAGGCAATTCCTGAAAAAACACAATAGCCCAAATACAAAAAAAAATCCACTGAAGAAATCAGCATCTTGAAAACTAGAATTAATCAAATGGAAAAAGAGATACAAAAACTAATTGGAGAAAATCACACATTAAAAATTAGAATGGGGCAAATGGAAGCTCTGCGAGATGTCAAGAATTAGTCAAATAAACTAAAAAGAATGAAAAGATTTGAGATTTCATCCATGTGGGTGTTACCTGCACTGAGTATCTACATGGATAATGCTCCCTCCACCATGGATTTCACCTTTCCCAAAAGGAATCACTTGTTAGATTATGTCTGGTCCCAGAACTGCAGAATTTCACAACTAGGAGTGACCTCAGGAGTCATTACCCCAAAGGAATTCCTCCTACAAGACATCTGACAAGTAGTCATCCAGTCTCTGCTTGAAGATTTCCAACGAGAGGGAGGTCACTGGATCAGCCCTTCTCCTTGAAAGAGGTCTCCTTGTTAAGCAACTTTTCCTGGCATCCAGCTAAGATGTGCCTCATTACTTCTACCTATTACTCTGCCCTTTGGGGCCAAACAACACCCTTCATCCTTCTATATTTAAAAGATAGCTTTCCCATTCCCATTCCCTCTCTCCCCTGGTCCTTGCTCTTAGGTTAAACACCTGCATTTCCTTCAACCAATCTTCATATGACCTCAAGCCTCTCCACCATTTGGATTGTCCTTCTTTGGACACTTTCCAGCTTGTGTCATTTTCACTTTGTGAAGCATTAAAGGTGTATTTGCTTTCTTGTTTGCCATTTTATCCTACTAACTTATACTGAACTTGCAAGTTCATTAGAATCCCCAGATCATTTTTCAGACAAACCAAATTATGCTACTCTCCCAAAATTGTTTTTATGATGAGGAATTTTTTAATTCAAATAAAAGACTTTATATTTATTCCCATTTTCTCCTGAAATTACTCAAAAAATTTTAGAATCTTGACTCCATCATCAAGTGAGTCAACTATTCCTCCCAGGTTTGTGTCATTTGCCATATATGCTTTAGTCCAAGCTAATAATAAAAATAATAAACAGGGTTAATTATACAAAATCCCCCCAAACTAAACAGGATTACAAGGTTATCATAATTTTAACCGAAGAAACTACTTCTTTCCTATAGGCAAAAATAAGCTCAAGAATAAAATTCCTCTTTGTTTTTTTTTTTATTAAAGCTTTTTATTTGTATAACATATGTATAGCTAGTTCCTCAGTATTGATCTTTATAAAGCTTTCCATTCCAAATTTTACCCCCAGTCCTCACCCCTCCCCTAGATGGCAGGAAGTGCATTACATGTTAATAATGATAAAATACTTGACAAGTTGTTGTGCAAGAAAAATCCTATCTATGAGGTACCACTTCACACCTGTCAGATTGGCTAAAATGACAGGAAAAGTTAATGATGAATGTTGGAGGGGATGTGGGAGGGCTGGGACACTGATGCATTGTTGGTGGAGCTGTGAACGGATACAGCCATTCTGTATCTGGAGAACAATTTGGAGCTATGCTCAAAAAGTTATCAAACTGTGCATACCCTTTGACCCAGCAGCATTTCTATTGGGCTTATATCCCAAAGAAATCATAAAGGAAGGAAAAGGCCCCATGTGCAAGAATGTTTGTGGCAGCCCTTTTTGTAGTGGCTAGAAACTGGAAATTGAATAGATGCCCTTCAATTGGAGAATGGCTGAATAAATTATGGTATATGAATATTATGGAATATTATTGTTCTGTAAGAAATGACCAGCAAGATGATTTCAGAGAGGCCTGGAGAGACTTACATGAACTGATGCTGAGTGAAATGAGCAGAACCAGGAGATCATTATACACGGCAACAACAGTACTATATGACGATCAATTCTGATGGACATGGCTCTCTTCAACAATGAAATGTTTCAAACCACCTCCAATTGTTCACTGAAGAAAGCCATATACACCCAGAGAGAGGGATGTGAAATGTGGACCACAACATAACATTCTCATACTCCTTGATTGATGTTTGCTTACATTGTGTTTCCTTTATCTGATATATCGTTTGTGTAGATTAGATTTTTCTTGCACACCAATGATAAGTTTGGAAATATGTATACATATATTCGATTTGCCAATATTTTAACATAATTAACATGTAGTGGATATCCTGCCATCTAGGGGAGGGGTGGGGAGTTGGAGGGAAAATTTGTAACAGAAAGTTGAAGAATTACCCACATATATGTTATGCAAATAAAATAAAAAAATAATTAAAAAAATTCTATCTACAAGAAAAAAAATCAGAGAAAGAAAACACACTGTAAGCAAACATCAATAAAGAGCATGAAAATGTTATGTTGTGGTCCACATTTCATATCCCCCTCTCTGGGTGTATATGGCTTACTTCACTGAACAATTGGAACTGGTTTGAAACGTTTCATTGTTGAAGAGAGTCATGTCCATCAGAATTGATCATCATATAGTATTGTTATTGCCATGTATAATGATCTCCTGGTTTTGCTTGTTTCACTCAGCATCAGTTCATGTAAGTCTCTCCAGGCCTCTCTGAAATTGTCCTGCTGGTCGTTTCTTACAGAGCAATAATATTCCATAACTTTCATATACCATAATTTATTCAGCCACTCTCCAAATGCTGGGCATCCCTTCAGTTTCCAGTTTCTAGCCACTATAAAAAGGGCTGCCACAAACATTCTTGCACATGTGGGTCCCTTTCCCTCCTCTAAGATCTCTTTGGGATATAAGCCCAATAGAAACACTGCTAGGTCAAAGGGTATACATAGTTTGATAACTTTTTTTTAATAAAGCTTTTTATTTACAAAACATATGAGTAATTTTTCTACATTGACCTTTGCAAAAACTTTTTTTTTTCCCAAGCTATAAAATTCCTCTTTGTTGATTAAGCAGAAATTCCCGGGAGATTCCACTGGTAACTTTCTTCCAAACTGACAGATGACCATTAATGACTCCTCTTTTAGTCCAGTCATTCAACAAATTCTAAATCTAGCAGATATTATGTGGCCCACGTTATTATATTATCTAGCCCACAACTCTCCATCTTTTCCACAAGAATAAAATGAGATACTTCATTAGGTGCTTTGCTAAAATCTCAATAAACCCTTAGCTACCAGCAGTCCTCTGACCTACCAGTAACGGAAACCTATCAAAAAAGGAAAATGAGGTTAGCTGTTCATAATCCATTCTTGGCTCTTTATAGTCACAGCTTCTTTTTTTCTAAATGATCATTAATCTTGCCTTGAATAATATATTCCAGAATTCCCCCAGGAATTGAAAGCAAGTCCTGGTTATTACCTACTTCCTTTCTGACCATCAGGCTAACCTCAACCCTTCCCCAGTTCTGGCTGCCTCTCCCACTTTTCATGATCCTTACAATTTCAGTGAGTGTGGCCCAGCAATGGCATCCGCATATTCTTTCAGTACTCAAGGCTGGATGTAGTTCGTGTGGGCTGGGTGCATCGAATTCACCCAGGGTAGCTAGATCCTCTCCTATCTCTTTAGGCTTTTTTGGAGTATCAACTCTCTAAAGTTATTTTTGCTGTGTTCTTGCTCATCCAAAGATCAGTCTCCTTTGTAGAAAAAAAAAAAAAACAAAAAAAAAAACAGCAGCAAAATCAGACCTGTGTGATTCAGGCCTCTCTTTGTCATCCCTTATCACTACACCATCCTCCTAGATCTCCCAGTCCTGTCCCTTCTCTGAGCTTCCGCTTTCCACAACAGAGTTTTGTCCCCCTTTTTTGTTGTTCTTGGCTGAATTCAGCTGATGGAGCTTTAGAAAGCCTGACATACTCTTACAGCACCATGCCACACATATTATTTTTCATCATCCCTTACTGAGCACCATTTCCACCTTCTGTTAATTTCTTTTTTAAAACCCGTGCTAGTTGGCGAGTTTCCTGGGCATCCATATTATTGTCTATAAATAGCTAATGGTTTTCTACCTCACCAAAACCATTTTCCTGTGTTCAAACTTTTGTTCTTGAGAGCTTCTAGGCCACTGAGAAAGATTTCCCCTGTAAAATTTTGGGCTCATGAGAACTTATCTTATCTTTTCCTGAATTTTTTGAAATCTATTTTCACAAAGTTGTGCATCAATCCAAGCCCCTTTCCTTTCCTTCCTAATTGTAAATTCATGAGTTATTATTCCTCCCCAAAGTTTCCATAATTTTGACGCCAAAATCACTTCTCTGTTGGCAAAAAATAAGCTCAAGAATAAAATTCCTCTTTGTTAATTTCTCTACTCTTTGATCACTAAAATTATTAGGGCAAAGCAAGAAATTATTAGCTCCTTTGATTTTGGCAGAATGCAAATTATAACAAATGACTGGATGACTGAAATCTCCCATCCCCATATGATATGTTTCTCAAACTTCCTCAGTTATCTCCTTTTTCTGTCTAGGTGATCTATAATACACATCAGTGATAAAACAACTTCTGTTTCTTCTTTTACTAAAACCAGCCGAATTCTCTCTACCATATGCTTCCCCTCTCTGGTTCCTAGATTCCTTCCTATGAGTAGACCTTCCTAATAGTCCTTGCTAATTCCCACTCTCTTTTCCTTATCCTGTTTCTTTCAAATTATATAAAACATACTGAGGTCATTTATTCAAATTATACTACAAAGTTATCACTTTAAAACCTCTAGTTCATTTTGACCCTTGGCTCTAGTTGGTACTTTTGTGGATAGACATTTGAAGCCTCAAGTTTCACCACTGTGTCCTTCCTTGAATTTTGTCCCCTGTGAACTTTGGGTTATTTTAGCTATCATCCTTACACTGCAGTTGCCCTCAATACTGTTTATTGTGGAGTATATACATATGAAATTTCTTCCCCTTCTCTGCTCCCCTTACAGAAGAAATTGGATTTGCAAGGTATTAGGCAATTACATTCTTACCAAAATGTGTTAAGTATATCCTATCCCTGGCTAGAAATTCCTTATATTTTAAGTCTTGATCCAGAAATCTAAGTTTCATTTTCAGGCACCAACTTTTTTTTTTCCTTGTTGAAGCATTTGAGATAATCCTTTGACTATTATTTGTTGCAGATTAAAGAAGCAAATTTAAGAATCTGATGGTAATAGTTTCTCTTATAGAGATTGAATATAAAGCCTAATCAATAGCTAGGCTAGGTTTTATGAATCTTTCTTCTTACTGGGCCTGATACCTTTGTTTAATCTGTATTACCCCATAAATTCTTGTCTCAGAGAAGACAGCATTCACTTTGAAGTTTGGGTAAAAGTAAAAGGTCTCTTGAACAACAAATGGTTCCATCTAGCAAGTCTAATGTAGTGGTCTCCTTCTCATCATGACAATATGGCTACTTTATCTTCAGGGAGACTTTTGCCCTGAGTCAAGGAACTATTTAAAGCAGGAGGAATTTATTGATGAGTTGATAGTGGCCTGATCGAATGAAGCAGATTTTTACATTTAAAAATTGCAAAAAAATGTTTTGAGACAATGTGATGTATTATGAAGGAAACTAAGAATTTTATCTTCTGGGAATTTTTGGGCTAGTTTAATTGTTGTTCCAGTTTGGATGAAAGTATGATATGACTTCTTATGGAGTTCCTTTTATCACTACTAATCATTGTTCTTCCAGTGAGAAATAGAAAAGGAACACTTGGTTTTCCAGGTTATGAAAGAATTAATTTGCAAGTGTTTTCCATAATCTAAAAGTGACAATGTTATAATTAACATGTAGTGGATATCCTGCCATCTAGGGGAGGGGTGGGGAGTAGGGGGGAAAATTTTGTAACAGAAAGCTTTGTAAGGGTTAATGTTGAAGAATTACCCATACGTATGTTTTGCAAATAAAAAGTATTAATAAAATTTTAAAAATATATATATATAAAAATAATAAAATAAAAAATGAAAGTGACAATGTTAAAGACACCCAAATTCAACATAAAGTAAATAGGAAAATAACTTATTGTTTTTAAATTACAGGAAAAAAAGAGGAGAATAAATCTTAGGCATTTTAGCACCTCATTAATTTTTCTAGTAAAATCTATTTTAAATTATTTTAATTGTTAAACATTTAATTAATAAGATGAAAGAAATTACCTCTGCAATTTAACAATGGTACCTACAAATAGTTAATATCTCATCAGCTGCTAAGTCCATTATCTGTCCTAGATACAATTTAAGTAGGTATCAATCATCTGCAGTGTTAGATATGCACCTGAGAGGCAATCAAATTTTAGCTTTGGGGATCATAGAAATGTTATATTCTAATAGCACAAATAATTTTTTTTTCTCTTTTAAGCATTTTCACCTCTGTTTTCTTCATCTAAAAATCTCTCCCAGATTTTCAAATCAAAAACATTTCAAAACCTTGTCTCTGTGATTAAAAGAGTAAAGAAGTGGAATGTAAATGGATTAATAGGTATAACCCCAAAGCTCAAGTCTGTTTCCCAAGTTCCCAAGAGTTCCCAAGTCTCTTCCCAAGTTCAATTCTCTGAACCTGCATGAAGAGTGGAGTTGGCAAGAACTTAGGAGAGACCCCAGTTCTTTTGGCTTCCAGCTTTGAGAAAAAAATATTCTCAAGGCTGAACTTCTTTCTCCTATAAGAGTCCCTTATCTTAGTCAAGGGGAAATTTTCTGAAGTGTCTAGTATGGTAAAGTGGGAAACAGGAACATTCAGCTCCTTTAAATGTTGATTTCTCCCCTGAGTTTTTATTTACTTATTTTTGTTACTTAATAGTATTTTTCCCCAATTAAAGGTAAAGAGAATTTTCAACATTCATTTTTGTAATATTTTGAGTTCCATATGCCCAAAGGACTATAAAATTCTTTGATCTAGCAGTGCCACTACTAGGTCTACATCTCAAAGAGATGATGAAAGAGGGAAAAGGATCCACGTATGCACAAAAGTTTGAAGCAGCTCTTTTTGTAGTGGCAAGGAATTGTCAACTGAGGGAATGCCCATCAATTGGGGAATGGCTAAATAAGTCATGGTATATGAATGTAAGGGAATATTATGTTTCTGTAAGAAATGATGACCAAGCTGATGTCAGAAAAGCCTTGACTTATACAAACTGATGCTAAGTGAAGTGAGCAGAACCAGGAGAACATTGTACACAGAAACAGCAAGATTATGTGATGATTTACTATGATAGACTTAGCTCTTCTCAGCAATACAATTATCTAAGACAATTCCAATAGAATTGGGATGGAAAAGGCCATCTGTATCCAGAGGGACTGAAGCACTATTTTCACCATTTTTTGTTGTTGTTGTTATTTGCTTTTGCTTTTTCATGGTTTTTCCCTTTTGTTCTGATTCTTCTTTCACAAAATGACTAATATGGAAATATGCTTAAAATTATTATACATGTATAACCTATATCAGATTGCTTGCTATCATGGGCTGGGGGAGATAAAGGAGGGAAGAAGAAAAAATTTGTAATTCAAAAATCATACAGAAACGAATGTTGAAAACTATCAGGTTTTTCTGAAATTCCCCCCTCATCATTTCTTATAGAACAATAGTATTCCATTACATTCATGTACCACAACTTTTTCAGTCATTCTCCAGTTGATGGCTATCCACTCAATTTCCAGTTCTTTGCCACCACAAAAAGATCTTCTATAAATATTTTTATACATGTAGGTCCTTTTCCCTTTTTTATGATTACTTTGGGATACAGATACAGTAGTGGGACTGCTAGATTGAAAGGGATGCACAGTTTGATAGCCCTTTGGACATAGTTCCAAATTGCTCTCCAGAATGATTGGATCAGTTCACAACTCCACCAACAATGTATTAATATTTCAGTTTTCCCATATCACTTCTAACATTTATCATTTTCTTTTTCTGTCATATTAGCCAATCTGAGAGTGTGAGGTTTTAATTTGCTTTTCTCTAATTTTAACTTGCATTTTTCTAATCAAAAGTGATTTAGAACATTTTTGTATGACTTTAATTTCTTCATCTGAAAACTGTCTGCTCATATCCTTTGATCATTTAACAATTGGGGAATGACATATTCTTATCTATTTGACTCAGTTCTATATATTCAGATAAATTGGCTGTAAAAAATGTTTCCTAGATTTCTGCTTTCCTTCTAATCTTGGTTGCATTCATTTTGTTTGTGCAAAAACTTTCAAATTCCTTCTAGCAGAATCATTTATGCCCACATAAATCACCAAAAGGGTAGCTTGGACAAGTGTTGCTAAGTCCTCTGTTATGTCTTGACTCCATGGAAGTCTCTGTTCTCTACCTTCCTCAACAAGGACTCACCAAACACCACTGATCTCTCCTTTCCAGACCATTTCCCACCAAGCGCTATTCTCCTGTCCCACCTTAGAGGACAAGCAGCTTCTTGCTCCCCACACCCCTGCTTCCCCCTCTCCAAGAAGAGGCTTCAGTTTGCATTTAGCTCTAACACTCTGTGGTCCTGGTCCCCTCCTTCCATTGCTTTCTGACTTTCTGGACAGGGCTAGTCTCTCCACTGTCCCTTCAGGTCTTCCTTCTGCCTTAATGTCACTCCTCCCAGACTTTTAGGAAGATTTGATCATCCCTGACCACCTGATGCATAAGGAGACTTTTCTCAAGCTTCTAACCTTTTAATTTAGAAGGGAGACCATTCTGCACTTTGAAAACAATAGAAACAGAAATCACTGCAAACTTCTCCCTGTTCTCCTTTCTCTCTGGTAGGGATAGCCTCTGTCTTTCAGACTCCTTTGGGAAACACTCTAACTCCCACTTATTACTTTTGTCCTCCCTCAAGAGTATACCCCCCCTTCCTTCCCCTCCTTAACAATGGGCAGCAACCCCAAGCTCCTCTCCCCTCTGTCAGCCATCTTACTCATGTCTTTGACTTTCCTCTCCTGCCTTCCCTTGCCTTGCTGAGGCCTTCCTGGCTTCTCTCTGGATCCTCATCTCCTCAGGCTATTCTCATCAATCTTTTTGCTCATCCTTCAGAGGGAAGTGACTGAACTCTTCTCAGCTGTCTCCTCCTGCAGCTTGGCTGGTTCCCCTCCAACTTTTCTCAGGTTCTCCCCAATGTCTTCTCCTCCAATCCAATCTCTGGCCATCCAGGTCACCTTGACAACGTCCTCCTCCCTCTTAGTCAATTCAAGTCTCCAGCCCCTTGTGCAACACACACTTCCCCTACAGAAGCTGGAAGGGATTCTCCTTCCTCAGGGAAAAGGCACACCTATGGTTCACCAGACTTAGTCTGGACCTCCCCTGCTTGGAAGGACTTCCAAAGACTTGTGCTCAAAGGGCATCCTCTGTACCATGAGAGTGCATTGGCATATGCTTCTATGAAGGTTTTCATTACTATTGATGAATGTCCATATTTAACAAGAAAAAAGACAAAAAGTGCTTTAAAAATTGTATTCTGGGGAGAGGTACTTCCTCTAACATACCCTAGAAATGTAACTGACACTAGGGAAGATGACCACAAGAGTTCACTGTGGCACAACCATGCCTAACTACATTTCAAATAAAAATAAATGCCACTTGAACAAGCGGTCCCCACTTACCAGTAAAGACCAACTCATCATGAAGATAACTTTTCTCTTGTTTGAGGCGAATAATCTCTTCTCGCTGCTCATTATTTTCATTCGTCTTTTCATTCAGGTCATCTTTAATATAAATAGGAAGAATCTATTCCTTGAATTATACAGAAGCACTAGTACTGAGAGTATCATTATTTAAAGTCTTTTCACATCTTTTGATATTAGAGGAGAGAAATGATGGGTGACCTACTTGACCTTTTCGTAACTGCGACATCCTACCTCAATGCAATGATTGTGACAAGGGTTTGAGATGAGATTTCAAATGGAGACAGCCCTTGCTATTTTCCATGTGTGATCAGGTGTGCGCAATACTATTAATGGTTTAAAAAAAGCCTGACCTTCACGTGCTATCAATCTGTTCTCATCACACAGACTACAACATTATCTTGTATGAATAACAGAAGTCTTCTGCGTTAGGGATTAGGGACAGTGACAGAGTTGAGGTCAGGAAGCACTTCCATGGCCTGTACTGAATGTATTAATTAAAGACAGATCATAAGGTCTAATTCAGATCTTAGAGTGACCTAATAGCTCTTTAAATTATACAAAATAGGAAAAGTTAAAAATAGGCTAGAAAATCAATAAAATATCTGCTGATATTCAAGCATTGCAACTAAATATAGATTAAGGTGAACTGTAAAAATGGTTTCATCCTTACTTACTAGAAGAATTGCTAAGGAAAATTTCACTTAGATTACATGCACAAATTTTTTTTTAAAGTTTCTCAATAAAAAAAACACATTAAGAACATTTTTCTCAATACACAGGGTGCTCTAACACACAAAAAAAATCATGTAATTCTATTTCTTACCTTTTAGTTTATTTACTTCAAACTTCAGCATTTTCATTTTTTGCTTATAATCTTGCTTTTCCTTGATAATACAGGATTCCACCATTTTGGCATCATGTAAGGCATGTTCCAGCATTTTAAATTTACCCGAACAGTCCGTAATATGATTGATTGCTTCAGCAATATCTTTGTCCTACAGATTAGAAATTTAAGTATTTCAATTTACTTATATTACATTAACCACACTCAGAAAATCCAATATGGGGGGGGGGAAGATGCCCTTGGAAACATGACCACAGATTTAGAGATAAAAGAGGCTTTTGAGGCTACTTAGTTAACTTCCTCTCTCTCCCCACCCCAAACTTTTTATAACTAAGGAAAAGAAGACACAAAAAAGGTCACAACTACTTGTCCAAGGTCATAGTTAATAAGTTCTGAGGTTGGATTTGAACTCTTCTTCCTGACTTCCAGTAAGGCATGCTTCCCACTGCATCATGTTGCTGCTCAAATCTCTCTTGCAGAGACACTACTATTACTATATAAAGAAAAGTCTTTTTTTTAAATAATTAAAACATTTAGGTAGAATTCTTTCCTTAAAGTCACCATTTTTTTAAGTTTTGAAAAAATTATTTGTATTCATACTAGCAGTTAACAAGTATATTTCTAAGTATTTAAACTAATGATTCAATAGGAACATCCTGTCACAGACAAAACGAATTGTAAAAATGTCTCTAAGGAGATTTTTTTTTCAGAAAGCCTGAATACCTTAGTAGTAATTATACCAAAAATATATGTACATATATATAAATATATACATATATATATAAACACACACACATAGTTACAGTATCAGAAATATTTCCATAAAATTCATATATGCCAAAGATGACTTATATTTATTAATCAACTGAATTAATCTTTCTAAATCACTTTGCAACTCTTAAAAGACCATAATCAGATGTGGTCAAATAACAGTGAGAAATGGAAAGAATGGAAAAAAGGTAAGGCAATGAATGGAAGGAAAGAAAGGAGAAAGGGAGGCTACTTGAAGGAGGCAATAGAGACTGAGAAAAAGACAAAGACAGGTCCATTCATTTATTTGACAAACAATACATAGAGTGCCCACTACTCTCTATCAGAATAAACTGATATAATATAAACTGATATAATGATCAAAATACCCCTCTTCTCAATGAACATATTATATTAGGCAGGAGGAAACATGCCCATATAAATTCAATTAAAAATATACACAAGGTGGTTTCTGAGAGGAAGTTACTGGGAAAGGGAGTGACCAAGAAGGGCTTTGAAGGAAACCTAGGAGGAAAATTGATTAGTTACACTTGCCAAGCCTTACTCTTACCATTCTTAGAAATTAGAAATTACTCATTGCTGACTGAATTAGGTATCTCAGCTCTTCAACTGCTCTTTATTAGTAATTTCAAACCGCCAGCCACAGCAGCCCTCCGGAGAAAATTGCTCTCTAAGGTTCAATGAGTGGCCAGTGCAGCAAAACTGTGATGAGAGTCTAAAAGGGCCCAGCAAGTACTCTATAACAGTCACCTTTTAGTAAATATAGCAGTTACCTAATTGTTTTTTCAAGGTTTTCATAAAGCCTAATACAGATATCTAAGAAAGAAACAAGTCAGAAGTGTTACCTTTAGCTTGATCATTGTAGAGAGCGCCTGTTCTCGAGCTTGTAACTGTCCTACCTGTGCTGAAAGTTCCATCACTGAGTTGTTGAGACATCTGTTTTTTCCCTGTAAAAGAATAATGCAAGAACAGAAAAAGAAGAATTTTGTCACAGTCTGTACCATTAGAATTTCCAGTAGAAAAGAAATCTTAATTCTTTTGCTGGTGAGTTCTTTGTTTTCATTTACTTATATCTCATTAGTGTGAAAATAGGTTAAATAAGTATCCATTTTTAAAAAAAAGTCTTTTCAAATACAATTTCCCAGAGGAAAAAGAACCCACATGTGCAAAAATGTTTGTAGGAGCTCTTTTTATGGTACCAAGGAATTGGAAATTGAGGGGATGCCCATCAAGTGGGGAATGGCTGAATAAGTTGTGGTATTTCAATGTGAGGTAATGCTAATTGTTCCATAAGAAATGATGAGCAGGCTGATTTCAGAAAAGCCTAGAAAGACTTAAATGAACTGATGCTGAGTGAAGTAAGCAGAATCAGAATAACATTGTACATAGGAACAGCAAGATTATATAATGATCAACTGTGATGGATTTGCTTCTTCTTAGCAATGTAGTGATCCAAGACAATTCTAATAGACGGGATGGAAAATGGTATCTACTGTTTGCTTACATTGTGTTTCCTTTATCTGATATTTCTTTCTTGTAGATACGATTTTTCCTGCACAAAAATGATGTGTGTGGAAATATGTATACATATATTCGATTTGTCAAGTATTTTAACATAATTAACATGTAGTGGATATCCTGCCATCTAGGGGAGGGGTGCGGAGTAGGGGGGAAAAATTTGTAACAGAAAGCTTTGTAAGGGTTAATGTTGAAGAATTACACATACATATGTTTGTTTGTTTGTTTTATTAAAGCTTTTTATTTGTATAACATATGTATGGGTAGTTCCCCAACATTGATCTTTACAAAGCTTTCCATTACAAATTTTACCCCCAGTCCCCTCCCCTCTCCTAGATGGCAGGAAGTCCACTACATGTTAATAATGTTGAAATGCTTGAGAAGTTATGCAAGAAAAATCCTATCTACAAGAAAAAAAAAAGAATCAGAGAAAGGTAACACAATGCAAGCAAATGTCAATAGAGATCATGAAAACGTTACGTTGTGGTCCATATTTCATATCCCTCTCTCTGGGTGTATATGGTTTTCTTCAGGGAACAATTGGAACTGGTTTGAGACAATTCTTTGTTGCAGAGAGCCATGTCCATCAGAATTGATCATCATGTAATACTGTTGTTGCTGTGTATGATGATCTCTTGATTCTGCGCGTTTCACTCAGCATCAGTTCATGCAAGTCCCTCCAGACCTCTCTGAAATCGTCCTGCTGGTCGTGTCTTATAGAACAATAATATTCCATAACATTCATATACCATAATTTATTCAGCCACTCTCCAATTGATGGGCATCCCTTCAGTTTCCAGTTTCTAGCCACTACAAAAAGGGCTGCCACAAACATTCTTGTACATGTGGGGCCCTTTTCCTCCTCTAAGATCTCTTTGGGATATAGGCCCAGTAGAAACACTGCTGGGTCAAAGGGTATGCACAGTTTGACAACTTTTTGAGCATAGCTCCAAATTGCTCTCCAGAATGGTTGGATCTGTTCACAGTTCCACCAACAATGACATACATATGTTTTGCAAATAAAAAAATTAAATTAAATTTTAAAAAATAAAAGAAAATGGCATCTACATCCAGAGAAAAAATAATGGAGACTTCCTTCCGGGGGTGGAGCCATGGTGGCGGAGACCAGACAGGAGTCTCTGTAACCTCCTCTAACCTCCCCTCAAACCAACAACATATGAAGCCTCTAGACTGATTCTGAAGCAAAAAAATCCTCAATATCTGGAGAACAACATAATTCTAGAAGAAGATACTCTGGAAGAACCTCAAAACAGGTCTGTTTTACTTGGGCAAGGGGTGGTCTACCGAACCCAGACTGCAGCGCAGGGAGACCGGGGCAGGGATCTGGAGCAGGGAGCTGGAACAGGAGTCGAAACAGGAATGGGAGCGTTGTGCTTTTCACACACCTGGGAGTCTTCTGCAGGCCTCTTGGAACAATCTGTCCTGATTGTGGGCAGGTGGTTTGGAAGGTCTGCCTTTTGAGGGGGATAGATTGTGAACCACTGAACCCCTGATGAGCATCAGACCTAGCTGCTATTACACAGCACCTTAAAGCAATCAATCAAACAGCAGGACTGATCAGCACCAGAAATAATTCAATCAGCGGAGCTGCCCAGTACCTGAAATAATTCAATCAGCAGAACCGCCCCAGGGTGAACTAAAGCAGAACTGCCCAGCACCTGACATAATTCAATCAGCAGAACTGCTCAGTTCCTGAAATAACTCAATCAGCAGAACTGCCCCAGGGCAAATTAAAGCAGCTGTCCCACCTCTGCCCTAAACAGACCTCACACCTTTAAAAAAAAATGAATAAAAAACCAAAAAGAGCTCTCACCATAGACAACTTTTATGGAGAGAGGGAAGAACAGACCTCAAATTCTGAGACCCCTAAAGGTAAAGCAACTCCAGAAAAAGCCCCAAAGAGAGACATAAATTGGTCTCCATGTCACAAGGCTTTCTTTGAAGATTGCATAAAAAATCTTAAAAGAGTTAGAAGAAACATGGGGAAACGAAATGAGATCACTGAAAAATAAAATAGAAAAAATGGAAAAAGAATGCAATGAACAAAAAAATGTAATTGGTCAATTGCAAAAGGAACTAAAAACAGTAACTGAAGAAAATAAGACATTAAAAATTAGAATTGAATAATTGGAAATGAATGACTCATCAAGACTTCAAGAATCAGTCGAACAAAAACAAAAAAATGAAAAAATAGAGAAAAACATGAAATATCTCCTAGGAAAAACAACTGACCTGGAAAATAGATATAGGAGACACAATCTAAGGATTATAGGGCTTCCTGAAAGCCATGATGAAAAAAAGAACCTAGACACTATCTTCCAGGAAATCATAAAAGAAAACTGTCCTGATATTTTAGACCCAGAAGGCAAAATACTCCTTGAAACAATCCACCGATCACCTGCTAAAAGAAACCCAAAAATTAAGTCCCCCAGAAATATCGTGGCTAAATTCCAGAACTATCATACCAAGGAAAAGATATTACAAGAAGCCAGAAAGAAACAATTTAAATATTGGGGAGCTACAATTAGGATCACACAGGACCTAGCAGCTTCTACTTTGAAGGATCAAAGGGCCTGGAATCAGATATTCCGAAGGGCAAAGGAACTTGGATTACAGCCAAGAATAAGTTACCCAGCTAGAATGAGCATTATCTTCCAGGGAAGAAGATGGTCATTCAATGATATAGGAGAATTTCACCTATTTCTACTGAAAAGACCAGAACTGAACAAAAAATTTGATCTACAAACACAGAACACAAGAGAAACATAAAAAGGTAACAAGAAAAAAAAAACTCTTGAGAACTATATTTATGTTATAGATACTTATAGAATGAGGGTTGATTTTATGAATCTATTATTACATTATGATTATGATATGATTACTGTGATTTTATGATTATTATGATATGATTACTGTGATTTTATGATTATTATGATATGATAAACTGAAAAAGAAATTAGAGGTAGAAAAGGGATAACACTGGAAGAAGAGGAAAAGGAGGTAAAATAAGGGAAATTACATCACATGTAGAGGCAAAGAAAACCTATAATGATTGAGGGGAGAAAAAGGAGGGGAAGGAGAACTGGGTTAATCTCCATCTCATCAGATTTGGCTCAGAGGGAATAATAGACTTACTTATAAGGAAACAGGAGGGAAAGGGGGAAAAAAAGGGGGTGGGTGGGGCTCTAAAGGGGAAGGATTGTTTGAGGGAAGTGGTTTTCAAAAGCAAAATAGTAGGGAGGAGGGAAAGGGGATAAGAAAGAGAAAAGCATAAGCTAGGGTAAATAAGATGGCAGGAAATACAGAATTAGTTATTTTAACTGTGAATGTGAATGGAATGAACTCTCCCTTAAAGCAGAAGCAGATAGCAGATTGGATTAAAAACCAGAATCCAACAATATGTTGTATACAAGAAACACATCTAAAACATAGAGATACATACAGGGTGAAGGTAAAAGGCTGGAGCAGAATCTATTATGCTTCAGGCGAACAAAAAAAAGCAGGGGTAGCAATCCTGATCTCAGACCAAGTAAAAGCAAAGATAGATTTAATTAAAAGAGACAAAGAAGGAAATTATATCTTCCTAAAGGGTACCATAGATGATGAAGCGATATCAATACTAAACATATATGCACCAAGTGGTATAGCATGGAAATTCCTAGAGGAAAGGTTCAGAGAGATGCAAGAAGAAATAGACAGCAAAACTATAATAGTGGGGGATCTCAACCTCCCTCTCTCAGAACTTGATAAATCAAACCACAAAATAAATAAGAAAGAAGTTAAGGAGGTAAACAAAATGTTAGAAAAGTTAGGTATGATAGATCTTTGGAGGAAATTAAATGGAGACAGAAAGGAGTTTACTTTTTTCTCAGCAGTCCATGGAACGTATACAAAAATTGACCATGTGTTAGGACACAAAAACCTCAAAATCAAATGCAGGAAGGCAGAAATAATAAATGCATGTTTTTCAGATCATGACGGAATAAAAACCACATGCAATATAAGGCCAGGAGAAAATAGACCAAAAAGCAATTGGAAACTAAATAATTTTATTCTAAAGAATGAATGGGTGAAACAGCAAATTACAGACACAATTACTAATTTCATTCAAGAGAATGACAATAATGAGACAACATACCAAAATTTGTGGGATACAGCCAAAGCGGTAATAAGGGGAAATTTTATATCTCTAGATGCTTATTTGCATGAAATAGAAAAAGAGAAAATCAATGAATTAGGCTTGCAACTAAAAAAGCTAGAGAAAGAACAAATTAAAAACCCCCAATCAAATACCAAACTTGAAATCCTAAAAATAAAAGGAGAGATTAGTAAAATTGAAAGTAAAAAAACTATTGAATTAATAAATAATAACTTCTAAAAGTTGGTTTTATGAAAAAACCAACAAAATAGATAAACCTCTAGTTAATTCAATTAGAAAAAGGAAAGAGGAAAATCAAATTGTTAGTCTCAAAAATGAAAAGGGAGAACTTTCCACCAATGAAGAGGAAATTGGAGCAATAATCAGGAGTTACTTTGCCCAACTGTATGCCAATAAATTTGATAACCTAAGTGAAATGGAGGAATATCTACAAAAATATAGATTGCCCAGATTAACAGAAGAGGAAATAAATTACTTAAATAGTCCCATTTCAGAAAAAGAAATAGAACAAGTCATTAATCAACTCCCTAAGAAAAAATCCCCAGGACCAGATGGATTTACATGTGAATTCTACCAAACATTTAAAGAACAGTTAACTCCAATATTATATAAACTATTCGAAAAAATAGGGAATGAAGGACTCCTACCAAACTCTTTTTATGATACAGACATGGTACTGATACCTAAACCAGGTAAAACAAAAGCAGAGAAAGAAAATTATAGACCAATCTCCTTAATGAATATTGATGCAAAAATCTTAAATAAAATATTAGCAAAGAGATTACAGAAAATCATTCCCAGAATAATACACCATGACCAAGTAGGATTTATACCAGGAATGCAGGGATGGTTCAATATTAGGAAAACTATTAACATAATTGACTATATTAATAACGAAATTAACAAAAAACATATGATAATCTCAATACATGCAGAAAAAGCATTTGACAAAATCCAACATCCATTCCTATTAAAAACATTAGAGAGTATAGGAATTAATGGACTTTTCCTTAAAATAGTCGGTAGCATCTATTTAAAACCATCAGCTAGCATCATATGTAATGGTGATAAACTGGAACCATTCCCAATAAGATCAGGGGTGAAACAAGGTTGCCCACTATCACCATTATTGTTCAATATTGTATTAGAAATGCTAGCCTTGGCAATAAGACAAGAAAAAGAGATTAAAGGAATTAGAGTAGGTCATGAGGAAACCAAATTATCACTCTTTGCAGATGATATGATGGTCTACTTAGAGAACCCTAGAGAATCAACTAAAAAACTATTAGAATTAATCCACAACTTTAGCAAAGTTGCAGGATACAAAATAAATCCACATAAATCATCACCATTTTTATACATCACCAACAAAATGCAACAGCCATTCAAAATAACTATCGATAGTATAAAATATTTGGGAATATATCTGCCAAGGGAAAGTCAGGATCTATATGAGCAAAACTACAAAACACTCTCCACACAAATAAAGTCAGATCTAAACAATTGGAAAAACATCAAGTGCTCTTGGATAGGTCGAGCGAATATAATAAAGATGGCAATACTACCTAAACTAATCTATCTATTTAGTGCTATACCAATCAAACTCCCAAGAGATTATTTAACTGAACTAGAAAAAATAACAACAAAATTCATCTGGAAAAACAAAAGGTCAAGAATTTCAAGGGAATTAATGAAAAAAATGCAAATGAGGGTGGCCTAGCTGCACAGATCTAAAACTATATTATAAAGCAGTGGTCACCAAAACCATTTGGTACTGGATAAGAAATAGGGTAGTGGATCAGTGGAATAGGTCAGGTCCACAGGACAAAATACTCAATGACAATTGTAATCTAGTGTTTGATAAACCCAAAGACCCCAGTTTTTGGGATAAAAACTCACCATTTGACAAAAACTGCTGGGATAATTGGAAACTAGTATGAAAGACATTAGGCACTGACCCACACCTAACACCATATACCAAGATGAGGTCAAAATGGCTTCATGATCTAGGCATAAAGAATGATATTATAAACAAATCAGAACAATGTAGGATGGTTTACCTCTCAGACCTGTGGAGGGGGAAGGAATTTGTGACCAAAGAAGAACTAGAGGGCATCATTAATCACAAAATAGATAAGTTTGACTATATCAAGTTAAAAAGGTTTTGTACAAACAAAATGAATGCAGACAAGATTAGAAGGGTAGCAGTAAACTGGGAAAATATTTTTACATCCAAAGGTTCTGATAAAGGCCTCATTTCTAAAATATATCGAGAATTGACTCAAATATATAAGAATCCAAGCCATTCTCCAATGGATAAATGGTCAAAAGATATGAACAGACAATTTTCAGATGAAGAAATTGAAACTATTTCCGGTCACATGAAAAGGTGCTCCAAGTCACTATTGATCAGAGAAATGCAAATTAAGACAACTCCGAGATACCATTACACACCTGTCAGATTGGCTAAAATGACAGGAAATGATAATGATAACTGTTGGAGGGGATGTGGGAAAACTGGGACACTGATACATTGTTGGTGGAATTGTGAACGGATCCAACCATTCTGGAGAACAATTTGGAGCTATGCTCAAAAAGTTATCAAACAGTGCATACCCTTTGACCCAGCAGTGTTTCTACTGGGCCTATATCCCAAAGAGATTTTAAAGGAGGGAAAGGGACCCACATGTGCAAAAATGTTTGTGGCAGCCCTTTTTGTAGTGGCAAGAAACTGGAAATTGAAAAGATGCCCATCAATTGGAGAATGGCTGAATAAATTATGGTATATGAATGTTATGGAATATTATTGTTCTGTAAGAAATGACCAGCAGGATGATTTCAGAGAGGCCTGGAGAGACTTGCATGAACTGATGCTGAGTGAAATCAGCAGAACCAGGAGAACATTATACACAGCAACAAGACTATATGATGATCAATTTTGATGGACATGGTTCTCTTCAACAATGATGTGATTCAAACCAGTTGTTCTGCGATGAAGATAGTCATATACATCCAGAGAGAGGCCTTTGGGAACTGAGAGTGTACCACAACACAGCATTTTAACGCTTTCTGTGAATATTTCCATGCATTTTGTTTTCCTTCTTAGGTTGTTTTTTTTCTTCTTCTCTTTCTAGGTATGATGTTTCTTGTGCAGTAAGATAACTGTATAGATATGTATACATGTATTGTATTTGTCATATAATTTATCCTATTTAGCATGTATTAGATTACCTGTCATCTAGGGGTGGGGGTTGGGGGGAAGGAGGGGAAGGGCTCGGGAAAAAAAAAGTTTTTGCAAAGGTCAATGTTGAAAGGTCACTCATATGTTTTGTAAATAAAAAGCTTTATATTAAAATAAAAGAAAAAATTATGGAAACTGAATATGGATTGAGTATACTATTTTCATACTTTTTTTTTCTTTCTTATGGTTTTTCCCTTTGGTTCCTTTTTTTCACATCATGACTAATATGGAAACATGTTTTAAAAGATTGTAGATGCAACAATCTATATTAAATTACTTGCTGTCTTGGGGAAGAAGGAGATAAAGGAGGGAGGGAGAAAATCTGGAACACAAAATCTTACAAAAATGAATGATGAAAACTGTTTTTACATGCTTTTGGAAAACAAAATTCTATTTAAATGTTCAAAAAATGAACGTTAAAAACAAATGTTACACATTATTGGGGGGAAATACTATTAAATAAAAAACAAAAAACAAATAGTATTTCTCAGTTTGGGATCTAGCTCAAAACCTATAAGAGAAGCTACCATGACTATCTAGAAAAGCTTACAAAGAATTAGCCATTTAAGACATTGCTCAGTGATACTGTAAAGAGGGAAGAAAAGGGAAGGTGGAGCCAAGATGACAGAATAAAGGCAAGAACTGGTCCAAACTCTCCCTAAACAGTTCCAAATTCCTTTAAATAATGACTCTAAACAAATTTAGAACTCAAAAGGGGGAAGTAGAACATTTTCAGGCTGAAGGCAACTTAGAAGTTCAGAAGAAAAAGTCTGTGACACTAGGTGGGAGTCCAGTGTGCAGTCTGGACCCAGCCCGGGACCAAATCCTGCCTGACTTCTGGATCAGCGGCAGGCTTCCAGACCTCTCAGCTCAGAGACACCAAAGCAGACTTGGAAGGTCAGTGGAAGATTTGTGGCAACAGGGTGGGGGTCTTGTGTGCCGTCCCAACAGGGACCTGGTCAGCAGAGCCCAGCCCTGGCCAGCACACTAGACTTTCGGCTACAGTGGGGCAGGGACCACCTGACAGTTCCAGAACAGAAAAGAGGAATTGTGGTTAGATCCCTAGAAGGATCTCTGAAAACAATTGCACAAAACCCCTGAAGCTTGGGACAGTGAACCCTCATCCTGGAAACACAGCCCTACTTTTTCAAAGAGTTAAAAGCTGAGTAATAGGCTAGGAAAATGAACAGACAACAAAGTTTCTGACCATAGAAAATTACTATGGTGACAAGGAAGGTCAAAACACACATTCAGAAGATAACAAAGTTAAAGTTCCTAAATCCAAAGCCTCCAAGAAAAATAAGAATTGGACTCAGGCCATGGAAGAGCTCAAAAAGGACTTTAAAAATCAAGTAAGAGAGATAGAGGAAAAATTAGGAAAAGAACTGAGAATGGTACAAAAGAAAAGGCAAAAAGCTAATGAGGGGAAGAATGCCTTAAAAAGTAAAATTGGCCAATTGGGAAAGGATATACAAAAATTTACTGAAGAAAATAATTCCTTAAAAAACAGATTTGAGCAAATGGAAGCTAATGACTTTATGAGAAATCAAGATACAATAAATCAAAACCAAAAAAATGAAAAAATAGGAAAAAATGCATCATTGGAAAACAACTGACTGGGAAAATAGATCCAGGAGAGATTATATAAAAATTATTGGTCTACCTGAAAGTCATTATCAAAAAAAAAGAGTCTGAACATCATCTTTTAAGAAATTATCAAGGAAAACTGTCATGATATTCTAGAATTAGAGAGTAAAATAGAAATTGAAAGAATCCACTGATCACCTCCTGAAAGAGATCCCAAAATGAAAACAGGAATATTATAGCCAAATTCTAGAACTTCTAGGTCAAGGAGAAAATATTGCAAGCATCCAAAAAGAAACAATTTAAGTACAATGGAGGCATAGTCAGGATAAGACAAAACAATCGCTTCTACATTAAAAGACTGGAGGGCTTGGAATATGATATTCTGGATGACAATGGAGCTAGCATTAGAACCAAGAATCACCTACCCAGGAAAGTATAATCCTTCAGAGGAAAGGGTGATCATTCCACAAAATAGAGGATTTTCAAACATTTGTGATGAAAAGATCAGAGCTAAATGGAAATTTTGATTTTCAAATACAGGACTCTGGAGAAGCATAAGAAGATAATCTGTAAGTGATATCATAAGGGACTTAATAAGGTTTATCTGTTTACATTCCTACATGGAGGGATGATACTTACAACTCATTAGAACTTTCTCATTATTATAGCAGTTAGAAGGAAATATATATATATATATATATATATATATATATATATATATATATACATAGACAGAAGGCATGGTATGAGTTGAATATAAAGGGATGCTATCTTTTTTTTAAGAATAGCTTTTTATTTTCAAAATATATACAGATAGTTTTCAACATTTTTCCTTGCAAAACCTTGTGTTCCAAATTTTTTCTCCCTCCCTTCCTCCCACTCCTTCCTATAGACAGCAAGTAATACAATATATGTTGGACATTGCAATTCTTCTATACATATTTCTACCATTATCATGCTCCATAAGGAAAATCAGATCAAAAAGGAAAAAAAATGAGAAAGAGAACAAAAATCAAACAAACAGCAAGAAAAAAAGTGAAAATACTATGTTGTGATTCACATTTGGTCCCCACAGTCCTCCTCCTGGATGCAGTTGGCTCTCTCTATCACAAGTCTATTGGAATTGATTTGAAAGGGATAATATATTTTTAAAAAAATAAATGAAATTAAGGGGTAAGAGAGGAATGTACTGCGAGAAAGGTAAAGGAAGAAGTGGAATGGTGCAAATTATCTGCCATATAAAAAGACACAAGAAAAACCTTTTACAGTGGAGCAGAAGAGGAAAAGAAGGGGAGAGAGTGAACCTTATTCTCATCAGAATTAGCTCAGAGGAAATAACATACATACTCAATAGGGGTATAGAAATTTATCTTGCCCTTCAGGAAAATAGGGGCAGAATGGGATATGGGAAGTGGGGGGAAGGTGATAAAAGAGAGGGGATATTGGAAGAGGGAGTGGTCATTACCAAGACATTTTTTAGGAGGGACAGAGTAAAAGGAGAGACAGAATAAATGGGGGAAATGCAGTTAGCAATAGTAATTATAAAAAAGAATTTCAAAGCAAGTTTCTCTAATAAGGCCTCATTTCTCAAACATAAGAGGGAATTGAGTCAAATTTATAAAAAATAAGAGCTATGCCCCAATTGACAAATGATCAAAAGATATGATCTTTGTCCAAAGGGCTATAAATTCATGCATATCCTTTGACCTAACAACACCATTACTTGGTATGAACACCAAAAGAAATTTTGAAAAAAAAAAAAAAGGAAAATGACCTATATGTACAAAAAAACATACATAGCAACTCTCTTTTCAGGACAAAAAAAAATTGGAAATTGAGGAGATGCCCATCAATTGGGGAATGGTTCAATAAACTGTGGGGTGTCTTTATGATGGAATATTATAATATTATTTTTCGATGGGAAATGATGAGCAGGATGTTCTCAGAGAAAAAAAAAAAAAACACCTGGAAAGTGCTCCATGAACTCAAACAAAAGGATATGTAGTGTATATACAAAGTAATAGCAACATTCTGCAATGACCAACTATGAATGACCTTGCTCTTCTCAGTAGTACAATCATTCACTAGTACTTTGAAGGACTTATAATGAAAAATCCTATTCATACCCAGAGAAGGAATTGATTGTGTCTGAATACAGACTGAAACATTTTCTTTCTCTCTCTCTCTCTTTTTTAAAAACTTTTTTCTTTCTTTCTTATATTTCATTTTGCTTTTGGCTGAGGCAATTGAGGTTAAGGACTTGCCCAAGGTCACACAGCTAGGGAATGTTAAGTGTCTGAGACCAGATTTGAACTCAGGTCCTCCTGACTTCAGGGCTGGTGCTCTATCCTCTGTGCCACCTAGCTGCCTCTAAAAACTTTTTTCTTAAGGATTTTTATTTTCATTAAGGTAGGAGATCTATGTTTTGTTTTGTATTTTACAACTTGATTTTTATGGAAATATTTTGTATAACTTCACATGTTTCTTAATTGTGGATGGGGATAAGGGAAAGAACCTAGAACTCAAAAACTTTAAAAACAAATGTAAAAACATTTTTTGTTTTGAATGTAACTGGGGAAAATATTAAATAAATAAAATAAAATAGGAAAAAAAGAGTAAAGAAAAGACAAAAGGAACTTTGTAATATTAACATTGAATGTGGGTATTAAAGGGAAGCTAGGTAGTGCTATGGCGCACAGAACATTGGGCCTGGAGTCAGGAGGATCTGAGTTCAGGTCTAGCCTCAGACACTTCCTACCTGCGTGACTCTGGGCAAGTCACTTCACCCTCTTTGCCTCAATTTCCTCATCTGAAAAATGAGATGGAGAAGGAAATGGCAAACCATTCCAGTGTCTCTGCCAAGAAAAACTCAAAATGGGGTCATGAAGAGTTGGATGTAACTGAAACAACAACAAAGTAAGTATTATATGGTATATACACAAACACAGCAACATACATACGTGTGTGTCCCAGAAAAACCTAAATTAAGATCAGAGTATTTATATTTCACACACCTGGGTTTGCCTTCATTTTGGGATTATGTTGTTGTTCAGTCATACAGGCACGTCCAACTCTCTGTGACCACCTGGATTGTAGCATGGCAGGGCCTTCTATCCTCCCATTTTCTCTGGAAAGTCTATCCAAGCTCATGTTCATGGCTTCCGTGACAGGGCCCATTGTCTTGCTGCCTCACCCACAGTAAATCCTTAATAAGTACTTGTTGGTTTGATGAGCATGAAAGATGAAACCCTAATTCCAATGATCCTGCCAGAAGATTCTTCTCAATTCAATAAACAATGACTGAGCACCTACTACTTGCAAGGAACTGTGCTAGAGAGTACAAAACTCAGACAAAAGCAAGACAGACCTGCTCTCAAGCATCTTACAGTTGCCTAAGAAGATGAAACATTCACAAACAATAAAAGCAAAATGAAAACCAAGGCGGGAATAAGGACCCACAACTTGGGGGAGCAGGCAACACTGGGATTGAGAAGACAGAAGATACATCATTTATATGGTGGTACTTCTCTTTATATACAATTCTGTGGAATCTATAACTGAATTCCTGAATAATTTCAAGACTTATTTACTATATCACACTACTGTAGAAAAGTAATAAATATTGCAAAAAGAACTCAGTCCCTAGAGAGAAAGCTGATTCTCCTTATGAGGAGGAAGCAGCTGAAAAGGGCAAGATGCTTATGGAGTCCAATGATTGGCTGCTTAAATGCCTTGCCTTGTTTAAGGGCTTAAGTATGAGATCTCTGGCTAAGCCCTTTGGAGACCCAGAAAAGTCAATCATCTGATTACAGCCCAGAGGCCTTTAGTCTGACTTTGAATTCATTTCCTCCTTTCCCAGCCTTCTATCTGATTTAAGGTAAGAAGGATCCCTTCAGGGAGAAGGGAGATAGAAGGAAAAGAAAAATAAATGTTAACTGAAAAAAATAAGAGACAAAGGTTGAGGTTTGTATGTGGAGGGGTTGTTTGTTTGGGGCTGTTTTTTGTTTTTTAAGGATGATTTTCTTTAACTCTTGCCAATTCTGCATTTCCCCTCAGATAATATTTGTAAAGCATTTAGCACAGCACTAAGCACAATATAGTAATACATTAATAAATGTTTGTTTCTTCTCTCTCTCAAGTCACTTTAGTAACTATCTTCCAACTACAAAGAACTGAATTTGAAGCGCAATGGTTTTTCCACAGGTCCCCCTAATCCTTTGGGTCTTGTCATACCAAAGAATCAGATCAAGAACAAATCTAGGGGAAGCTAGGTAATAGAATATTACTGTACTATAAAAATGATGAACAAGCTGATTTTAGAAAGGCCTGGAAAGATTTACATGAACTGATGCTGAGTGAAACTGATGCTGATGCTGAGCAGAATCAGGAATATATCCTGCACAATAACAGCAAAAATGTGCAATGATCAACTATGACAGACTTGGTTCTTCTCAGTGGCTCAGTGATCCAAAGCCATTCCAATAGACTTTGGAAATGAAATTTGCAACCAGAAAAAGAACTATAGAGACTAAATATAAATCAACACATGCTATGTACACTTCTTCTTGCTGTTTTTTTTTAATCTCTCCCCTGGTTTTTCCCTTTTGTTCTGATTTTTCTCTCCCAATGTGATTCATAAAGCTATGTGTATTAAAAATAAATTTACTACAATAAAAAGAAAAAAAAAAGAACAAAGCTAAACTAAGGTCATAGAATTCCTCCTGGCCCACCCTCCTGCCTTTATTATGTATGCCCCAGAGACTAGCAAAACCTCCCTAGCTTGGATCATCCAAGCAACTGGAAGCTGTGACTCTTATTTTTCTTTCTTTTTTTAAAATAGCTTTATACTTTCCAAAACACATATAAAGATAGTTTTCAGTATACACCCTTGAAAAACCTTGTGTTCTAAGTTTTTCTCCTTCCCTACTCTTTTCCCCCTTCCCCTATACAGCAATCAATCCAATATAGATTAATTACATGCAGTTCTTCTAAACCTACTTTCATATTCATCATGCACCACAAGAAAAATCAGATGAAAAGGGGGAAAAAAACAAGCAAACAACAACAAAAAAGGCAAAAATCCTATGCTCTGATACCATTCAGTCTCTGATCACTTCAATGTTCTCTTGGTTCTGCTCACTATACCTAGCATCAGTTTCTGTATGTGACTCTACTTTCTAAGGACTGAAGTGGGTCCTATGGCCCCTGTGACCAGAGAACCACCTACCTCGAGGTCCTCACAGATGAAAGAAGCCTGGGTGGCCTTTTGAGCCATTTCCTGGAGTTGCTGCTGAGCTGTTTGAAGAACCTCCTGGTGGTCATTTTGTTGAGATTCTAGGATTTTGATCCTCTTGGTAAGGGTTCTAATTATTTCACTCCTTTTATGCAGTTCATCTGAGGGAAATGAGAGCAAGAATTTCTTTATGGACAAGTCTGAGGAATAATACATGCTTTTCTGAAGAATGGGGTCGAAACTTTGGGGCATTTTTTCTTCCCCCCCCCTTAATAGTATTTTATTTTTAGTTTCACATGAAGAAACAAGTCATTTAGTGTCATGTGAAAAAAATGCTCTAAATCACTATTGATTAGAAAATTGCAAATTAAAACAACTCTGAGGTACTATTTCACAACTCTCAGATTGGCTAAGACAACAGGAAAAATAATGATAAATGTTGGAAAGGATGTGGGAATTATAGGGTAAAGCTTCTAGGGGAAATATAACAATAATCCTAAAGTCCCCTGACCTTAGAGGGCTATTGTTCTAACAATCTGCCTGTCAACAATGCTAAAGTCTCCTGGCCTAGGAATATAATACTATAGTTATATATTTCTTCCCCTAGATTTTGGAGACAATATAGCAGTAATCCTGAGTTCCATTGACCTTAAGAGTGCTATTGTTCTAACCATCTATCTGTCAGTGATTCTAAAGTCTTCTGGCCTTAGGATAGTCCTATAAATATTGCCAACTGTCTGACAGATAATCTGTTAGTCAGTGATAACCACCTTCCTGAGATAATAGTGAATAGACCACCCCTCAAACCTACTTGTAAGCCATAGCAAATAAGTAACATGAAATTCTGGTCTTTCTAACTTTGTCTTATAAATTTATCTTCTTTCTCCTGGTTTTTTGCTAAATTCTTTTGGAACTTAGCCCACTTCAATTGGCATTACAATTATAATAAACTTTGCTCCTTGACTTGGATATGGGTTCAAGCCTGCAAATTCTTCTCCTTCTTCTTCTTTTTAAATTAACGCTTTTTATTTTCAAAACGTATACATGGACAATTTTTCATCACTGACCCTTGCAAAACCTTGTGTCCAATTTTTCCCCCCTTCTCCTCTCCCCCTTCCCCAAATGGCAAGCAATCCAATATGTTAAACATGGTAAAATATATGTTAAATTCAACATATGAATACATATTTCCATAATTATCTTGCTGCTCAAGAAAAATCAGATCAAAAAGGAAAAAAATGAGAAAGAAAACAAAATGCAAACAGTAACAAAAGGAGTGAAAATGCTATGTTGTGATCCACACTCAGTTCCCATAACTCTCTCTCTGTGAGAGATCATTGGAACAGGCCTGCATTGTCTCATTGTTGAAAAGAGTCACTTCCATCAGAATTGATTATCGTATAGTCTTCTTGTTGCCATGCATAATGATCTCCTGGTTCTGCTCATTTCCCTTAGCATCAGTTCCTATAAGTCTTCCCAGGCCTCCCTGAAATCGTCCTGCTGGCCATTTCTTACAGAACAATAATATTCCATAACATTCATATACCATAATTTATTCAGCATTCTCCAATTGATGGGCATCCACTCAGTAGCCACTACAAAAAGGGCTGCCACAAACATTTTTCAACATGTGGATCCCTTTCCCTCCTTTAAGATCTCTTTGGAATATAAGCCCTATAGAAACACTGCTGGGTCAAAGGGTATGCACAGATTGATAACTTTTTGAGCATAGTTACAATTTACTCTATAGAATGGTTGGATCCATTCACAGTTCCACCAACAATGTATCAGTGTCCCAGTTTATGTCCTCCAACATTTGTCATTATCTTTTCCTGTCATTTTAGCCAATCTGAGAGGTATGAGGTGGTACCTTGGAGTTATCTTAAATTGCATTTCTCTAATCAATAGTTATTTAGAGCATCTTTTATATGACTAGAAATGGTTTCAATTTCTTCATCTGATAATTGTCTTCGACCTTTATATCTTTGACCTTTTTATAATCTTTGACCTTTTATCAATTGGAAAATGGTTTGAATTCTTTTAAATTTGAGTTCATTCTCTATATATTTTAGAAGTAAGGCCTTTATCAGAACCTTTGAATGTAAAAATATTTTCCCAGCTTATTGTTTCTCTTCCAATCTTATCTGCATTGGTTTTGTTTGTAGGAAAACTTTTTTTTTTGCTTTTTGCTGAGGCAATTGAGGTTAAGTGACTTGCCCAGGGTCACACAGCTAGAAATGTTAAGTGTCTGAGACCAAATTTGAACTCAGGTCCTCCTGACTTCAGGACTGGTGCTCTATTGTACAAAAACTTTTTAACTTTAATATAATCAAAAGTATCTATTTTGTGTCCAATAATGATCTCCAGCTCTTCTTTGGCTACAAATTCCTTCCTTTTCCACAGATCTGTGGAACGATCCTATGTTCTTCTAATTTGTTTATAATATCACTCTTTATGTCTAAATCATCAACCCATTTCAACCTTATCTTGGTATACGGTGTCAGGTGTGGGTCTTTGACTAGTTTCTGCCATACCACTTTCCGATTTTCCCAGCCATTTTTCTCAAATAGTGAGTTCTTATCTCAAAAGTTGGGGTCTTTGGGTTTGTTAAAAACTAGATTACTATAGTCACTGACTATTTTTTCCTGAGAACCTAACCTATTCCACTAGTCAACTACTCTATTTCTTAATTAGTTCCAAATGGTTTTGATGACCTCCTGCAAATTCTTTGGAGATACCTCACAATACCAGTCTGTGACCCTAACCTTTTGGGGTCCCCTTTGGAACCTCAACATTTGGTGGCCCCATACAGGGGAAAGTCTGGTCTCCCCTGGTTTCATCCCTTCCTTGTCAAGGTAAGCCCCCCCCCCATTCTTTTCTCCCTCGATCCTATTACTGGGACACCTCAAACAACTGGGAGAAGGCTTGTCTGGGTCATCTTGAGCTTCACACTCAGCAAATTTTCCTTGACTGGGAAAGCTCAGAGTTGGAAATTCTTGCAATTTTCAGCAAAGCTCCTGGGGAACCTTTGTCACCTTTTTGCCTTCTCTGGGGCACTAAGGGGGAGACAAGGTACTATAGGATGGTTTTTGGCAAAGAGATTTTATGGCTTTTGGCAAAGAATGGGATAATCTTTTTTCATATCAGTTTTGTCTGTGTCCATGTCTCTGTGCAGAATGTCTGTGTCATGTTTGTTCTGTGAACTAGATTTTGTTACACTGAAAGATTTAAAATGCAGCCCGCAAGAAAAAACTAATATGCTGTAGTCAGAATTCTGGGAAAGATTTATTAACATCCTTGATTTCTACCTTAAATGGGGAAAAAGCCTGACCTTTTCCTATGGACCGAAGCTCTGGCCAAGCTGGAGGATATAGAAATAAAGTTAGCTAATTAAAATTATAGAACTGCTAAAATAACATCTTAGCAGATTCTCAAAATTTTGAGCAATGATAAAAAAAGTTTGGCAAGTCATTTTAAGATTGCCAGAAAAAAATTACTGACACATTGGGGATAATTCCAGGAATTTACCCCATTCTGAAGGAAAAAAAAACCCTGGGTAAATAGCTACTTTTTGCTAACCCTTCCTTGATACCTATCTTGTCCTGAGTCCCCTTCTGCTCCATTGGGAAAACACTGCAAAAGGTATTAAAAGATCTCCACAACCCTGATTACTCAGCATGCTCCACTCCCCTAGAGTCCTGAGTAGGTATTGCTAACAAGATCGATAGACCCCCAAGTTTGCTTAGCAAACCTCTGTTTGCTAACCCTTCTCATCACAGATCAGATTAAAAAAAGAGAATACTGAATTGTCTCATATTTATAAGAATTCAAGCCATTCTGCAATCGATGATTGGTCAAAGGATATGAACAATTTTCAGATGATGAAATTAAAACTATTTCTAGTCATATGAAAAGGTGCTCCAAATCACTATTGATCAGAGAAATGCAAATTAAGACAACTCTGAGATACCATTACTAAGATGACAGGAAATGATAATGATGAATGTCAGAGGGGATGTGGGAAAACTGGAACACTGGTACATTGTTGATGGAACTGTGAACAGATCCAACCATTCTGGAGAGCAATTTGGATCTATGCTCAAAAAGCTATCCAACTGTGCATACCCTTTGACCCAGCAGTGTTTATATTGGGCCTATATCCCAAAGAGATCTTAAAGGAAGGAAAGGGCCCAACATGTGAAAGAATGTTTGTGGCAGCTCTTTTTGTAGTGGCTAGAAACTGGAAACTGAATGGATGCCCATCAATTGGAGAATGGCTGAATAAATTATGGTATATGAATATTATGGAATATTATTGCTCTGTAAGAAACGACTAGCAGGACGATTTCAGAGAGGCCTGGAGAGACTTGCATGAACTGATGCTGAGTGAAATCAGCAGAACCAGGAGAACATTACACACAGCAACAAGACTATATGATGATCAATTCTGATGGACATGGCTCTCTTCAACAACGAAATGTTTCAAACCAGCTCCAATTGTTCAGTGAAGAAAGCCATACACACCCAGAGAGAGGGATATGAAATGTGGACCACAACATAACATTTCCATGCTCTCCATTGATGTTTGCTTGCATTGTGTTTCCTTTCTCAGATTTGTTTTCTTGTAGATACGATTTTTCTTGCACAACAATAAGTGTGGAAATATGTATACATATATTCGATTTGTCAAGTATTTTAACACAATTAACATGTAGTGGATTTCCTGCCATCTAGGGGAGAGGTGGGGACTACGGGGTAAAAATTTGTAACAGAAAGCTTTGTAAGGGTTAGTGTTGAAGAATTACCCATATATATTTTTGCAAATAAAAAGCTTTAAAAAAAAAAAGAAAAGAGAATACTAAAGAACTGCAGGGAAACTCAAATAGGGGAAGCAACAACAGCCATGAGAACCCCAGAAAAGCTTGCAGAAAAACCTCCTCAACTCAATTTGGGGGGATGGGGATGGAGTGGGGATCAGGCTCCATGGTTAGCATTCTCTGAGCCCTGGTACCAGTCACTGCAGTCTTCAGCAGGTTCTGCCCAGCAACTGCCTGTGAAAAATCAAGGTGCTCCTGGCAGTACCCAGCATGGCAGGGTGAGGTAAGGAAGCCAATCAGGCTCTGCATTTGGCAAGCCCACCATTCTTTGTTGCAGCTGCAGATATGTATTAACTATGTAATTTATGGCAAATCATTTTATCTCTGCCCAGGTTTCTGATTTGTAAAGAAAAATGATTTTTGTGAAGAGCACATGATTACATAAGTGCTTAACATAAAACAAATGCTATACGGATGTTAACAGCTTTATTGGATACTATTGCTTCACATTTGATAATTTTACATGGGTTTTTAGATGTGATCAACATACATTGCCAATGCTGAGATAAATGATTTTTGTGTGTATATTGAAATTTGAGATTTAATTGTAAATTTTATGAGACTCCTATTCATTTTTGTGATAGATTCTGTTCTAGCTGAATTTTAAGAATTGTCTTGTTTTTTCTCTAAAACAAAAGGAAAACTTATTTAAGGGAAGGGGAAATCTTCTCTGAGAACTTTCAAAGCTGCAACTGCTTGTGAACAGAATAAACTGAACAACTAAAAGAAAGTGGAAAGTTTATTTAGTGTTGCGAATCCTGTTTTATTGTGTTTTGTAAATGTAATTCAGGGAATTAGGTATTTTCACCTTTGTTAGAAAATTAAGAGAAAATTAGAGCTAAAACTATTTGGCTTCTAAGATTGTTAACAAAGTTATTTGGAGTTATTGTCATCACATTAAACCTAAAATTGGTAATTACTGTGTTGGAACAAGAGGGATGAGGTAAAAGCCTTATCAGTTTACCTTCAAGTATGAGGATGTGCAGCACTTTTTACCCCCTTCATAGAGTAGGGGGAGGTACAAACAGCAAAGCCCACAAAAACACTAAGAATAGTTGGGGTGGGCAACAGCAAGCTCAGCCTCTTCTCTGAGTTCTCCGTCAATTCCCCTTAATTTGTAAGCTTGCCAATTTTCTTGAATCCATCAGGTAAGCAAAGTCATAAACCTAAGAAATAAGCCTGTTTAGGATGTATGGTTCCTAAACAAGGAATGTGTTTACTAAGAATCTTAAGCTTGTTAATGATTGGTCCTTGCACCAGGATGAGTTTAAACTTGAGAAAAAAGAAAAAAAAAAACATGTTAAATAAAATCTATGTGTGTGAATCCTGGTAAACTTTTTAAAATAATGAATCCAGCCCTAAGCTGTGATTAGTAGAATTTGCTATTAAGAGATAAATTCTCTTGGGACTGTAACTGATATTCTTTTGAGCTTTGAATTTGGGAATGATTGCCTGATGGTGAATCATTGAGTCAGTAACTCATCATTTGAGAAAAATAGCATAAGTTACTCAGAGGAATGTTTTCCTGAACTGTCACAGGTGGATGATTTATCTGGCTAAGAGCTGGGAGGACAACTTTAGCCTCTGCTCAAGGTCAGAGCCTTCTGACTCAATTTCCCAGTTCTGTTTCTTTTATTTCCTACCTTATTATTCCTGAGTCTGGCTATGAGATGGAGTTGTTTCTGCATGATTGGTTTGTCAATGCTATTATAATCATTCCCTGCTTTTTCCTCTTATGGCAAATGTCTAAAATCAGAATAAGTGGTTAGTAGAAGCCATGAGCCTGTACAAGTCTCCCAGGGGACACATTAGATCTTAAAAGATGCTTTCTTTTGCATACCATTGTATAAAGATTCACAATTTCCCTTTGCCTTTGAATGGGCAAATCCAGGGGTACATAACCCCCACCAATTAGCATGGCTTCCATGACAGCCCCCCCCATTTGGACAGACACTGGCAATCCAGTGTGTAGATGATATCTAGATCTTCAGCCCAAGCTGAGAGGCTTCTCTGGCTGCAGCCATAAAATCCCTTAGCTTTCTGGCCCCCCAGGGCTATGAAGTTTCTTTGTTGCCAGTCAGTCTGTTAAGTGTGCTGGCCATAAATTAACTCCCACCTCCTTGGCTTATAGCAGAGAGGAAGAGACAATCTTTTCAATCCCTTTTCCTGCCTCAGAGAAACATCTGTGCACTTTCCTGGGCATCCTTGGGTTTTGTAACATCTGAATACCTACCTGGGATTATTGCCAAGCCCCTCTTTGATTCTATTCAAGTCCCTGCCACACTTCCCCTCGATCAGGGCCCAATCAGGCCAAGGCTTTTAGAACCCTAAAAGCAACACTGACCTCTGCTCAGAGGGCCAAATTCATTGCCCTCACCAGAGCTTTAGAACTGGGGAAAGCTCCTCCAATCCCTTGTAAAACTTTACTAATTGGGTCAAAGCCTTCCCCTGCAAGACTGAAAAGACTCAAGAGTATTTGCTAAAGGAGATCATACCTCATTTGGGCCTGCCCAGCTCTTTACAGAGGGACAGACTTCTCAAATAACCCAAGCTGTGGCTAAGGGACTTAAGACTAATTATCTTCACTCAGGGAGTAGACACTCCCACACTGGGACACTGATACATTGTTGGTGGATTTGTGAACTGATCCAACCATTCTGGAAAACAATTTGAACTATAACCAAAGGTCTATCAAACTGTGCATCCCCTTTGACCCAGCAATGTTTCTATTGGACCTATATCCCAAAGAGATCTTAGAGGAGGGAAAGGGACCCACCTGTGCAAGAATGTTTGTGGCAGCCCTTTTTGTAGTGGCTAGAAACTGGAAACTGAAGGGATGCCCATCAATTGGAGAGTGGCTGAATAAATTATGGTATATGAATGTTATGGAATATTATTGTTCTGTAAGAAACGACCAGCAGGACGATTTCAGAGAGGCCTGGAGAGACTTGCATGGACTGATGCTGAGTGAAACGAGCAGAACCAGGAGATCATCATGCACAGCAACAACAGTATTACATGATGATCAATTCTGATGGACATGGCTCTCTGCAACAAAGAATTGTCTCAAACCAGTTCCAATTGTTCACTGAAGAAAGCCACATACACCCAGAGAGAGGGATATGAAATGTGGACCACAACATAACATTTTGATGCTCTCAATTGATGTTTGCTTCCATTTTCCTTCTCAGGTTTTTTTCTTGTAGATCCAATTTTTCTTGTACAACAATGTTAAGTGTGGAAATATGTATACATATATTTGATTTGTCACATATTTTAACATAATTAACATGTATTAGACTTCCTGCCATCTAGGGGTGGGGGTGGGGGGAAGGAGAGAAAAATTTGGAACAAAAGGCTTTGCAAGGGTCAGTGTTGAAAAATTACCCATTCATATGTTTTGCAAATAAAAAGCTTTAATAAAAAGAAAAAAGAGAGAGAAAATAAACCATCCAAACAACAACAACAAACATATGTCCATATTAGTCATGTTGTAAAAGAAAAATCTTAACAAAAAAAGGAAAAAACACAAGAAAGAAAAAAATGGTGAAAATAATCTGCTTCAATCTCCATAGTTCTTTCTCTGGATGTAGATAACATTTTCCATTGCAAGGCTATTGGAATTATCTTGGATGAGAGTCCATCATAATTGATCATCACACAATATTGCTGTTAATTTCTACAATGTGTTCCTGGTTCTGCTCATTTCACTTAGCATCAGTTCATTTAAGTCTTTCCAGGCTTTTCTGAAATCAGTCTGCTCATCATTTCTTATAGAACAATAGTATTCCATCACATTCAAATACCACAACTTATTCAGCCATTCCACAACTGATGAGCATCATCAGTTTCCAGTTCTTTGACACTACAGAAAGAGCTACTACAAACATTTTTGCACATGTGGATTCTTTCTCCTCTTTTATGATATTTTTGGAATACAGGCCCAATAGTGGCCTGATGAATCAAAGGGTAGGGAATTTCTTTTCTTTAAAAGGTAGACATTTTCACCTAGACATGAACAGCTTAAATAATCAAAAGTATTCATATTTACCATTAATTTTCTTTTTCATTTGTTTGAATTAAAAGGCATATGTCACCCTATACTGAGGTGCCTAAGCATTATACCCAGTACTTGAGCATTTGTATATGTTAATTACTGAATAAACACAAAATAATATCAACATTTCATCATGAAAAGAGAGAAAAATGTACTTCAAGTGTAATTTGTAATAAAGAATCTCTACTTGAATATAATTCAGAACTGAAGATAAAATTGATTAAGTTGTGATATGAACACAAGGCACATTTTTAAATTCTGTGTGACCCATTTCCTTACCACATTCTTTTATGGCCATAGCAACAAATGGCATCAACAGAACATGGCTGGATTTGGACACTGAACCAGTGGGACAGCAGATAAGAGACAATATGGAACCTATGCCTTCTGGCTTAAATGATTATTCTGTAGCTTTCAAAATAGGGAAGCATTGACGTTTTAAAATATCTCTATTTCTAGGGAGAGTTTCAAGAATATTTCAGGAAATTCAAGAAATTCTTCAGGAATGTAAGAATATAGAGAACAACCCTTTCAGTCATAAGCAGGAAAGTGGATGATCCTGTTCTTAAAGTCCAGCTTACAACCCATCTTCAGAAACTTTCCCTTATACACCTAATGATGTCTCATTTTGATTGCTGGTATTTTCATAATTCTCTCCAAACTTGGGATGTGGAGCTGGAGGAGTCCATAGAAATCATTTAGTTGAACCCCCTTTTTTTAAATAGTAACAAAAATTGAGGTTCTGAGATAAAATGATTGGTGCGAGATCTAATAGAGAAGAAGCAGAATCAGATTTTGAATTCAGGCCTTCTAATTCCAAACCCTTCCACTATCTCATGCACAATCTCTTCATATCAATTTGATTTTCACTTGTCTGTACATGGCTTTGCAAGCATTCTTAACTTATTTCATGTAGGTGTTCTAGGAACATTCACTGGCTCCCTCTAGGCCATAGAGTAAAGCAGAAGTTTGCAATCTGAATCACACAATCTCACTTGGAAAAGACTTCTAAGGTTCCAGCTGGAGCCTTACCAGCCACTCTGTCTGCCTCTGCAAATGCAGACTGAGGTGGAAAACCTTTTCTGTTACATGGCTCTTTGTTTATTGTGTCACATTTTTCACCTTCAGGTGGCACTGGTAGTGCCACAGGCTGCAAGGGCTGCAGTCCAACACCCAGTAAGCCTTTACTTGAACATGTCTTGTGAGGGAGAACATGACACCTCCCAAGGGAGCCCCGTCAGTCAATAACATTTATTAAGTGCCTGCTGTGTTCCTGGCCCTCTGGAAGCCCATTCCAGCCACCCAATTGCTGAGAAATGTTTCCTTCCATGAAGTCTCCCTCTGCCTCTTTTCCAAGACTTATCTTCTGGGACCACGCAGATGATCTTATTGCACACAACAGTCTCCCAATTACTAGAAGGCAGCTATCATCGTGTCCTGCTAAGTCTTTTCTAGTCTATTTGCCTTTAACTAATCTTGGCACTTTAGCTGAGAGGTGGCTGCCCAAACAGAGCACAGTATATGGTCTGGCCAGGGCAGAAACCAGCAGGACCAGCCCGTGCTTAGCTCCAGACACTCTTACCTATCATATCACATGGCTGACTCACAGTGAGCTTCTGCTTGATCTGCTAAAAGCTCAGATGTTTTCCAGATGAAATGCTTACTAATTATGACTTTCTTGGCATATACTTGTAGAGCTATTTTCTAAACCCATATGTAAGACTTTATATTGTTTTTTATTTTTATTGTTTTTTTTTTTTTTTTTTTTTTGCTTTTTGGCTGAGGCAATTGGGGTTAAGTGACTTGCCCAGGGTCACACAGCTAGGAAGTGTCTGAGACCAGATTTGAACTCAGGTCCTCCTGACTTCAGGGCTGGTGCTCTAACCACTGCGCCACCTAGCTGCCCCATAGTAATTTAACTTTCACTCTCTTCAATTCAGCACAGTGCCCTGACCTGCCAAGATCTTTTTCAATCCTGATTCTGCCATCCACTGTTAGCCACTCCTTCAGGTCATCTGCAAAGTGCAAATAAGTGATCCATCATTGGCTTTGCTAAAGTAATTAATAAAACATTAATTAGCACAAAGCCAAGCAGAGATCCCTAGATTACTTCACTGGTTCTTCCAAAATAATACTGAATCATTAATAACTATTCATTGGGTCCAGTCATTCAACTAGTTCTGTATTCATTTAATTGTACAATTATTTACTGCACAGCTATTCATAATTTTAATAATATGTAAAATCTCAGGCAAATCATAGTACTTCCCTCATCTATCTTGTCTAAAAACTTGTCAAAAACGGAAATGAAACTAATCTAATGTGACTTACTTTTTATAAAGCCACGTAGGTTATTTGTGACCACCATTTCCTCTTTTGCTATTGTTCTATCCCTTCATCTTTTAAAAAAAAATTTCATTGAGGCTCTTTTCTAGTTTTTTAAAATAACACTGTCACTTGTTCATTTGTATTTTGTTTTCTTATTCATTTTCTTTCTTTTTTGATCTGATCTTTCTTGTACAGCAAGTTAATTGTACAAATAGGTTTACATATATTGGAACTAACATATATTTTAACATGTATACTATATATTGGATTACTTGTCATCCTAGGGGAGGGGGTTGGGGGAAGGAGGGGAAAATTTGGAACACAAGACAATGCAAGGATCAATGTTGAAAAATTATCCATGCATGTGTTTTGAAAACAAAAAGCTTTAATAATTAAAAAAATTAATAAAATAAAATAACATTGTCACTTCCTAATGATATTTGCCATGATAAATACTTTTTAATTTTTACACAGGAGTTCATGAATTGCAAAACACTTTCCATAAATTATGTCAATCTTCTTTTACAATAATGAAATATCGTCAGGCAAAACAAGCAACATATTGGCCATGAGTTAATTCCTCTTGTCCCCACCTGCCTGCTAACAAATGGGAGGCATGCTTCCTCCTCAAGTCCTCTGAGATTAGGGCTCCTCAGCGCCTCAATCCTTAGTCTGCAGACTTTCAAAGATGCTTTCTTTTACATTATCACACTTTCCCTTCTCCTGTAATACAACTGCCAATCTCTATGATCTTTTAAAGACCACTGGCAATAGCTCAGCAATCAGGCTGGTTTGGAGTGGGGGCCAGCTATGGTCTCACTTGCCATCTCCCTAGCCCTGGTATCCACTCCCAAAGAGACATTTTTGTTCTCTTAACGGACTATCCAAAGAGCACTCTCCTTAGCAGAATTAGAGTTGGTGACTCAATCTTTTGTATAAATGAGTATGTACCGAGCACAGGACTTGACACATGGCGCTAGGTCAGAGGTGCTTGTGACCTGGGGGACTGACCATGTCACCTGCTCTTGCTCCGCCCCTCTCCCTTGGTCTGCCCACCTCTCCATGCTCCCCACTCTGCCGGCTGGTCCTGTCAGTGTGGCCCAGGTTTGTGGGTTCCCCTTCTCCCTCACACTTGCTGAATCCCTCCTTCTTTGGGCTTGAGCCCCAGATTTCAGTGGCGAAGGACAGTCCCCAGAGAGGATGCAGCGCCTTGCAGGGAGGGCCAGTCTGTGGCAGAGTGGGGCTCAAGCCCAGGGCTGCTTCTTGCCTCAGAGACCAGGCTCCCTGACCACTGTGTGAGGCTGCTTGTATTTATTACTAATACTCCATGTGGGTGTCACCTTGCCACAGAAGCCATCCCAATGCCCCCTCGGATGCCCTCAGCATTCTCCCTTGTGCCTGCCACTTACTCATTTGTGCTGCAGGTTTCTGCCCATCTGCCATACCCCTAGGGAGCCTGTTTGCTCCCCTGGGGGCACAAAATGGGGTCTTTATTTCTCCATTTAGTAAGGGGATGAGCACTTGTATAGAGCTGCCTGTATGCCAGGGCAGCGCTAAGGATCGGTGTGCAAAGCTGAGCTGTCCTTGCGCCAAGGGCTGCCCTGATTCCTCTGGCATCCCTCCTGGCAGTGCCTCCCTGGGGGGCAGCACAAATACAGCCCGCGGGTGGCTGGCTTGGGGGGTACTCACTCTCCAATTTGCAGCATCTCTCTTCCAAAGTCAACACTTTCTGCCGATCATCCTCCCACGCCAGAAGCTGTCTCTGATGTGCCAGAACCATCTCACTGAGCTCTCGGTCCCGATCTCTTAGTTCCCCAATTAACAGTTGCAATTCTTTCCGTTGTTTCTCAATAGTGTGGGCCTCAATTTCTGAATAGATGATGTTCTATGCAAAGAAAACATTTTTTACCATCCCACAATTAAGAAAACTATGCAAAAGGATACTAAGCTAACATTTTTTTAAAATAAGAGACTGCTCTGGTTGCAAGTAATTATATAATTCAGAATTAAATGAATTCATTGAGTGCTAAGTATCTTCAAAGTTTACAAAAGAGTATAAAGAAATTACAAAATAAGCATATTTTATATCCTCAAAGATGGGCAGTATCATATAGTCTACCCTTTGGGGATTTTCTGACATTCTACCTGTACTACCCATAACAATAACAGCTAACATTTATATATCACTTTAAGGTTTGCAAAGCACTTTGCAAACACTATCTCAATTGAACATCAAAATATCCCACAGAAGTAGGTGCTCTTATATCTGTTTTACAGATGAGAAAGCTGAGGCAGACAGAGGGGAAGTGATGTCAGGACCCCCATGCAAGACCACTCCTCTCTTCTCACCTCTCTTTTTTTTACGATCAGGAGATCCACTGTTTTCCAGAGCTAAGCCTAGTGAGCAAGCTGTCCCCTGAGCTCAGCATAACAGCAATCCTTGGGACTTACCCCGTGGAGGAGCTTGATGCACCGAAATCACAGAGCTGGTTCCCATCGGCCCCAGGTAGTCCCTGAGCTTGGTCAAGCACCTGCAGTTATCACGTTCTGGCCATAAAGCCCTTCTCGGAATACTTTTTCCCCTTTTTTTAATTGTTTGTTTTTATTTTAATAGCATTTTATTTTTCCAAAGACAGTTTTCAACATTCACCTTTGCAAACCTTGTGTTCCACATTTTTCTCCCTCTCATCCCCACCCCCTCTCCAAGACAACAATAAACATGCAACTCTTCTAACTACATTTCCATATTCAGAATAGACTCTTTTACTGGACAAAGGTGCTTCACTGTTGCTGTAATCCCTGGATGCCTGGTGCGCTGTCCAGCCATAACTCTGAGACAAGAAAACCTAGATTCAGATTCTGCCTCCACTGCTTACTGACTCCATGACTCCAAGACACGTGGCAGTGATGAGGCTGCCAGAGCTGTCATTCATAAAGAAGAGAGCAATCCCTCCAGCAACCAGTAAGTCCCTGCAGGTACCCGGCACTGGCTGGGTACCAAGTGAAAACCATATTGACCTCTCTTGTCTGATAGTGAAGTTCACACCAGATAACACAGCTCACACTTTGGAAACTCTGAAATGCTACATAAATGTCAGCTGTGACTCATCGAGCCTCCTTCAAAGGCTCTCCCAGCCACACTAAGCCCACTCACGAACTGGCCTTCCCTCCCGCCAATTCAACACCCCCCACGCCAAATTCCTTCTTTCTCCCCTAGATCTTCCATTCTTCCCAATTTCCGCTGACACCACTATCATCTCCCATGGATTCTTCTCTTACTTCCCACGGACTTCTATCATCTCTCTCGCCTCCCCTCTCTGTTCTAGGGCTTCATCACTCCTGCCAGAACTACTGAACCAGCTTCCTACGTGGTCTCCATGGCTACCATTCATTCTCCTCTCCAATTCATCTTTCACACAGCTGCCTCCATGATAATTCTTCCTAATAAATGGATCTGACTGCTCAAAAACCTTTTTACCCTTCAAAGCAGGGTCTGCAGATATTACTTAGAGCAGCAATTCTCAAAGTGAGATTTCTGTGGCCCCAGGAAGTCCCTGAGATGCTTAAAGTAGCTTCCTTTAAAGAGTCCCTGAGATCCTTTCAGGGGGGCCATGAAGTCAAAACTTTTTATCATCAGACTAAGATATCATTAGCCTATTAAAATTCTCCTCTCCTTCCCAACTACATATCTAAGGTCAGATTTATTCATATACTTCAACCAAAACATTATCTCAAAAGATTGAATGTAGAAGCAGATTAGGAGAATCTAGCTGTCTTCTATTAAACTAGATTAAAGAAGTTTGCAAATTTAGATAGAACTGCCATTTTTCTCACTAATTTTTTTTGTTTTGGAAAATTTTTCATAAAAATTATTTTCTTTGTTAACATATAGTGGGTTTGATATCATTATTTTATTATCTTTTTTCCCCTTTGGTGAGGCAACTGGAGTTAAGTGATTTGCCTAGGGTCATACAGGTAGGAAGCATTAAGAGTCTGAGGTGGCATTTGAACGCAGGTCCTCCTGACTCCAGGGCCAGTGTTCTATCCATCAAGCCATCTAGCTTGCCCCAATATTGCTATTTTAAAGAAATAATTAATTTAACATTTTATCCATTTAAATTCATACTATGGTAAATATTGATAGATATAACCCACACAAACAAAAGCTCTGTAGGACCTTCAATAATTTTTAAGAGAGCAGACCCTATACAATACAGCTCTGCTCTTCCTCTCCAGTCTTACCTCCGGGGCCCACACCCTAGACAACCTGGCCCTGTAGCTGTTCCTTAGTTCACCCCTCACACTCACTAGGCTGCATATATGCCCACAGGCCACACCTTCTCACCTCTGCCACAGAATTGCTTTCTTCAAGATGCCAACCCTTCCAAGAAACTTGCGCCAGTTCCCATGTTTGACCTCTCTTACCAAAGTATGATCTTTCCAACTTCACCTTTTCTTTAAGCACCTTCTCTGTATTTATTCTTTGCCCTTATCCCATTCATTCTACCTTGCATTAGAGTTATTTGTAAACATGTCACATTCTCTTTATTAGACTGTAAGCAGTTTGAGGGCAGGGGTCATGTTGGATTTTTTTTACAACTATTTTCAGATCGTAGAACACTGCCTTGGAAATGTCAAGTGTTCCACAACATAGCATTTTAATGCTTTCTGTGAATGTTTGCTTGCATTTTGTTTTTCTTCTTAGGTTTTTTTTTTTCTTTCTAGATCTGATTTTTCTTGTGCTGCAAGATAACTGTATAGCTGTGTATACGTGTATTGGAATTATCATATATTTTAACATATTTAACATGTATTCAACTACCTGCCATCTAGGGAAGGGGGTGAGGGAAGGAGGGAAAAATTTGGAACCAAGTTTTGCAAAGGTCAATGTAGAAAAATTACTCATATGTTCTGTAAATAAAAAGCTTTAATTAAAAAAAAGTTTAAAAAAATAAAAATATAGCTTAAAAAAAGAAAATATTAAGTGTTTCTTTTTAATTATCTTTTAGATACATAGTTTCTCCATCATAATTAGGCTGGAAGTGAGGAAGCTACTCATGGCCTGCTCTGATTGACAGGTTCTAGCTTATTCTAGCCACCAGCTTGAACCTTTCTTGGGCATCCTGGTGTCCCCTCCCTCACTTTCTGAGAACTCATAGTACAAATGATTAATTTTACATGGACACCAATTGGCTTAGCTCATCTTCAGCTTAGAACTCCAGAGCTCAAGAGATCCACCAGGCTCAGCCTTCCCAGGAACAGGGCAGACCAGCATTCCAACTGGTTTAAAAACATATCAAGGATCATGTGATTTTTAAAAATAACCACCAGAGAGAGGGGAGGACACAGAGTCATTAACATTCCACCTTCTCCTTCTAGCCCTCTAAACTGTCTGGCCCCTATGACTGGACTGTTTTCTTCAGATACAGACTTTCTTTTCTGAACCCTCTACCTTTTTTTTTTTTTAATCTATTTGGGATATGTCTAGATTTATACATATTATCTTCTCCAGTGTAATCCCCAAGAAAAGAAATATTTCATTCCTATCTCTATGTTCAGAGCACCTGGCACAACACCTGAACAGAGGAAGCTCTTCATAAATGCTTAGTGATTGATGGCCTTTAGTGTAGCAATAGTTTTGATCTATTAAAGGTTTTCAAAGCTAAAAATTTATTTACCATGTTTCAAACTAGTTTCAATTGTTCAGTGAAGAAAGCCATGTATACCCAGAGAGAAGGATATGGAATGTGGACCACAACATAACATTTTCATGCTCTCTATTGATGTTTGCTTGCACTGTTTCCTTTCTCTGATTTTTTTTCTTGTAGATATTTTTCTTGCACAACAATGATAAGTGGGGAAATATGTATACATATATTCGATTTGTCAAGTATTTTAACATAATTAACATGTGGATTTCCTGCCATCTAGGGGAGGGGTGGGGGCTAGGGGGAAAAATTTGTAACGGAAAGCTTTGTAAGGGTCATTGTTGAAGAATTACCCATACATATGTTTTGCAAATAAAAAGCTTTAATAAAGAAAGAAAAAATAAAAAATAAAAATAAAAATTTATTTACCACAATTTTAAACTTAATATTTAAAATTAAACACATACAAGTACTATATTATGCTGGTATTAATGAAATGGCTATTACTTTTATTTCAATAGAATTGTTCAAAAGGCAACATTAAATGTTTAACTATGTTGCTGTTGTTCAGCCATGTCTGACCTATTTGGGATTTTCTTTGTCATTTCCTGTTCAATCTTATTTTACAAATGAGGAAACTAAGACAAACAGGGTTAAATGCCTTGCTCAGGATCACACAACTAGTAAATATCTGAGGATGGACTTGAACTCAAGAAAGATGAGTTCATCTACTCCATTCTCTACCACCTCCCTCCCTCCCTCCCTTCCTTTTTCCTTTCCTTCATCCCTTCCTTCTTTCCCTTCATCCCTTCCCTCCTTCCTTCACCATGTTAAGCATATTTCCATATTAGTCATATTGTGAAAAAAAGAATCAGAAAAAAGGGAAAAACAAGGAAAAAACTGAAAAGAGTATATTTAGATATGCATTCAGCCTTCAAAGTTCTTTATGTCGTACTGCTGAGAAGAGCTAAGTTTATCATAGTTATCATCGCAAAATGTTGCTGTTATAGTGTACAAGATTCTCCTGGTTCTATTCACTTCACTCAGCATTAGTTCATGTTAAGTCTTTCTAGGTTTTTATAAAATCTGCTCATCATTTCTTTTTTTTTAACTTAGTAGTATTTTATTTTTTCCAATTACATGTAAAAGTAGTTTTCAACATTCATTTTTATAAGATTTTGAGTTCCAAATTTTTCTCTCTCCCTCTATTCTTTTCCTAATAAAATAAAAAGTAGTATGCTTTGATCTACATTCAGACTCCATAGTTCTTTCTCTGGATGTGGTGTACATTTTCCATCACAAGTCTTTTGGAATTGTCTTGGATCATTGTATTGCTGAGAAAAGCTAAGTCTATCGTAGTTGGATCATTGCACAATGTTGCTGTTATTGTATATAATGTCTCCTGGTTCTGCTTACTTCACTCAACATCAGTTCGTGCAACTGTTCACAGGTTTGTTTTTTTTTAATCCACTTGTTCATCATTTGATATAGAACAACAGTATTCTTAATGATGAGCAACCATATTCCTTGTCACCACAAAAAGGGCTGCTTACAAACATTTTTGCACATATGGGTCCTTTCCCCTTTTATGATCTCTTTGGGATACAGACCTAGTAGTGGTATTGCCAGATCAAAGAGTAGACACAGTTTGATTGCCCTTTAGGCATAGTTCCAAATTGCTCTCCAAAATGGTTGGAACAGTACACAAATCCAACAGCAATACATTTGGCGCTCCAATTTTCCTATATCTCCACCATTTATCATTTTCCTTTTCTCAGATATTAGCCAATCTGAGGTGTGAGGTGCTACTGCAAAGTATAATTTGCATTTCTCAGGGTGATTTAGAGCATTTTTAGTATGATTATAGATAGCTTTAATTTATCTTAAAATATCTTTATCATATCCTTTGACCATTTATCAACTGGGGAATGACTTACAAAGTTGATTCAGTTCTCTATATATTTGAGAAATGAAGCCTTTATCAGAAACACTGGCTATAAAAATTGTTTCCTGATTTTCTAAGGTCTTTTTTAGAGAATTGTATTACTAGTGATAACCAAATTAATTCTTGTCTGAAAGAGAGATCTTTCCTACCAGGAAATGACTAAAATATCCCAAGGCAGCTAGGTAGCCCAAAGGATAGAGAATTTAGGGCCCATAGTCAGGAAGAACTGAATTCAAATTAGGATTCAAGGCACTTAACTCTCCACAGAATCCACAACTACATCCCTAGTAAAGTTTTTCTAAAGCTCACATTATGTGTCTCTTTTTTTCTCTATAAATAAATGATCTTTTTCTCAAACTGCCTACTCTATCCATGACATATATACTCAGTAGAATGTAATGTAAGCTGTTTGAGAGCTGTGACAGTTTTCTTTGGTCTCTGCATTCCTGGGGCACCTAGATGGCTCAGTAGATTGAAAAGAGTCTTCAGTTAGGAAGACCTAAGTTCAAATGCAGCCTCAAAAAAAAAATTAAAAAATAAAATTTAGCCTCGGACTACTCTGGGCAAGTCACTGAAGAAGGAAATGGCAAACAGCTCCAGGATATTTGCCAAGAAAACCTCATGGGCTCAGAAAAGCCAGACAAGACTGAAGCCCCACATTCCCAGAACTGAGCAGAACTGTGAGGCACAGGCAGCAAGCTGTGGGTTCCAATTCCACTTCTGACATTTGCTAGCCATGTAACCAGGAGCAGGTCATTTGATTCTCTGCGCCTCAATTTGTAAAATGAGGATAATGGTACTTACCCTATACACTCAATGGCTCAAATGTAAGCACTTTGCAAACTTTAGATTGTCAGTTTTTAGGTACTTAATGTTGAACTGAAAACAAATGAGCAGAAGAATAGAGGAAAGAGAAAGGAGAGAAGGGAGGACAAGAAGAGGAGAAAGTTAAGAAAATAGAAAGGAAAGGGCAGATGGGAAGTCAAGGAAGAAAAGAGGACAGATGGAAGAGGAAAATAGAAGAGGGGGGGGGAAAGCAGACCCAAAAGAGGTCAGACTGGAAAGAGAAGAGCTGTGATACTAGAAGAGAACAGGTCAGAAAAAGTGTCTCAGGACTGGAGAAAGCCAAGTCAAGAAGCTTCATTGAGGGCACTGTGGGAGGGGCCCTCAGAAGTTCTGAACTGGAAGGACTCAGGAGCCTCCACTCAATTCAATCTAAGCCTTTCTCTCCACAATTTCACCAAAACATGGTTCTCCAAAGGCTTCCCCAGGCAGAGGGAACCCACTGAACTCTTGAATAGCTTTCAATGTTTATGATTTTTCACACAGATTATTTCCCCTCATGGTTCCCAGGACCTTCCTCCATTTGAAAGTCCGTGGAATACTTTGGAAACTGCTGATCACCACCGTCCACCCCCACCCCCTCCCACCTCCCCCCAAGTCTTCTCTTCTCTGGCCTAATCACTCCCAGTCCTCTAATTGATGGTCCAGTGACAAGAACCTGAGAAGCAATCAGACACAGAAACTGGGAAGAAAGAGAAAATTGGAGTGTTCAAGGAGGAAAAGGACAGAGAGGGGAGGGCAGAAGACACAGCAGGAATTAAGGTCTGAGGCTTGGAGTTGGAAAGAACCTGCGCCATCTAGTCCAACCCTCTTAATTTACAAATAACAAAACACAAGTGATAAATGCCAAAAGCAAAATTTGAACCTAGCACATTTCTATCATACCACTCTATCTCTCTTGGATGAATTATTGCAAAGTAATCAGATTCAGGGTTAAAATATACAGTGATGGGAGAAGGGCAAGGTGGAGAAGGGAAGGGGGAGAAAGAAGAGGGTCTGAATCTGTATATTCAGCTTTTTGACTGTGAACAAGCAAGGGACTTCATCTCAATGCCTTTAAACAATCCTCTGAGACTGAGAGGTACAGACAACTCCTGGCTCTTCCTTGGTGGAGGGAGTTTCCATAGGAGGAGTTCCCCACTCTAATGAAGTCACAGATAAAGGCCCAACTCCCCCCACAAACCAAGTCCAAAGCTATATAATATACATTATATATAATAATTATAAACACATAATCATATGTAATATTTAAACTGACCCCAGAAAAGATAAGGAAATGTATTACTATTATTTCTTTGGTGTGTTAAGAACTATGGGTTCAGAATATTGCAGGTCTATCAGATGGCAGCGATTATTTTGGTTGTTTTCTTTTTTTTATTAAAGCTTTTTATTTGTATAACATATATATGGGTAGTTCCCCAACATTGATCTTTACGAAGCTTTCCATTACAAATTTTACCCCCAGTCCCCTCCCCTCCCCTAGATGGCAGGAAGTCCACTCCAGTTAATAATGTTGAAATACTTGACAAGTTGTGCAAGAAAAATCCTATCTACAAGAAAGAAAAAGAATCAGAGAAAGGCAACACAATGCAAGCAAATGTCAGTAGAGATCATGAAAATGTTACGTTGTGGTCCATATTTCATGTCCCTCTCTCTGGGTGTATATGGTTTTCTTCAGTGAACAATTGGAACTGGTTTGAGACAATTCTTTGTTGCAGAGAGCCATGTCCATCAGAATTGATCATCATGTAATACTGTTGTTGCTGTGCATGATGATCTCCTGGTTCTGCTCGTTTCACTCAGCATCTGGTTGGTTTTTCTTAAATGTTTTCCTTTGTTAAAAAGGCAAGACTCGTGGATGATGGGAAGGGGTATGAGGAAATAAAGCGCACAAAGACAAAGCGCATTTATTAACGCAAAGGGAAGGAAGACTGCGGCTAACTTGGTGCCTGGCACACAGTAGGAGCTCAATATAAATGCTTGTTGGTTAATTAACTGATAGACGAGGAAGATGAGAATGGGAAATGGACAGAACGGGTAACGTAAAAATGAGAGGAAACACTGGAGTGAGAAAAAAGTAAGGAAAAGGAGAGGCAGCAAGAAGAGAGGCAAATCCACGCGCCTCTCTGCGCCTAGCGAGGAGCTAGTCGTGGGCACAGCGGGGCAGGAGGGAAGGACGGCGTTATTAGCTCTGTCAGCCAGGTGGCCTTTAAGGGTCCGCCGAGTCTCTGCTCTCGGGGAGCTTACAGTCCAACGGAAGCCCCGGCAAACGCCTGAGACGCTCTCGGAGGGAAGGAACCAAGGTTGATAAGGGGACTGGGAAGGCAAGAGAGGACGGAGAGGGACAGGGGACGAGCGACCCAGAAGAGGAAGGATACGGGGAGGACTGGGAAGAGCCGGCCTAGGCGGGAGGGAGGCGGAGCCGCGGGAGGCCAGGAGGCGGGGCGCTAGGCCTCGGAGAGGCGGGGCGGTGAGCGCCGCACCGCACGTACCTTGCGGGGGAATGCTGTCGCGTTCATAAGTGGCCGCAGCTTGGTGTTTCCCGTCCGCCTCGGGAGAAAGTCGGAGTCAGCCAGTCCCACCTTGGAAACTCCATAGGCTTGCCTTCCCCGGACCGGCTGGCCAGGTCGCGGGGACTGGCCTCTGGCGGCCGCGTCCCCGCTCCCCGGAGAGCCTGGCCCGCGGAGCGCCCCCGCCTCTACCTGCCCAACTCAGTGCTCACAAACCGCCTTCTTGACTCAAACGCGGCCCAGAGGGCGAACCTGGCTCTCGCGAGAACTCCCGGTCCGCGAGATCCCGGATCCGGAGCTACCCGGAAGGCTCGCGGCCGCCGGGGAAGGTGGCTCTGGGAGTAGCCAGGCTCCCCGCTCTTTTAAAGGGGTATTTTCTGGGACCCGAGAAGGCACCTGGGCCTTGGAGTAAACACCCAAGCTGGAGCGGGGACTCCGAGCCCCAGCGTCTCTTCACACGCCCACAGGGGAGGGGGCGGGGACGGCGACGGCCGCCCACTTTCTGAGGCGCGTTTCCCAGAAAGGAGACAAGAACCCCAAAAGGCTGGTCTCCGTGCGTCTCCCACAGACGCCACTTGTGACTTCTAGGGAAGTGGGGAAAGGGAACCTAGCTCTGAAGCGAAGGTGTGCGAGTGAGTACCCCTCCAAGGCCCGTGCCCGGTAGTCACTACTGAAGCTGCGCAAAAGGTTGGTCAGACTTGCGTTTAATGTCACAGGCTCAGAAAAGTACACGGGTGTCAGGGGCAAGGATCGTTCCAGTCCCGAGTTCTCGTGCGGTGGCCTTCGCCACGGGCCTCCGAACTGGGAGGCTGACAGTCCCCCCAAGCCGTCAATACCCAGAGTCCCTGACGTCACTCGTGCTGAATGGCCTCGGGGATGTTTGCTTAAGACAGGTGTTAATGGGACATCTGTTTGGTGAAATGCGTCTGTCCTTAATTTACATCCTTACCATATTTTACTTTCAAAATCTTAATAAAAAGCCAATACATTCAGGATTTCAATTTGCATGGGGGGGGGGAAATGCAATCAAAATTTTTTCATAGGTGCTAAATTTTAGAATAGCAACCTAAAAGACAACATTTTTGTTTTCCCCCAATGTGCAATGTCTGGCTTAGAACCTTTATAAAAACTACATAAAGCTGTTTGAATTTACCACTAATGGTCTCCTATTGGGGGAAAAAAATGTTGCAAATGCGCTTTCCCAAAAATGAGTTTTTGATTTAAGTATAAACAGTTGTTAAAGAGTTTTGTGACAATCTCATTCTTGCTTTATTTGTAGACATTGGGAAGAATTTTCAACCTCTCTGTGGCCCAATGCATGAAATGGATTTCTGTTGGTAATCGAACAATAAAGTCTACAACAAATCTGCAACCTGCCTTCTACCCAACTGAAGGTAAACACATTGGAGACTTAAGGGACAAGCAAAAAAGCCTGGCTTTGATAATAAGGAATCCAAATTCTTTTAAAAAATTGTACTGTGAAAAAAAAAAATGTACTGTGAATTGAAATAGCAACAGATAATTAAAATGCTCCCCACAAAAAGTCTACAATGCTGGGGGGGAAAAAAAGTCAGTACCATATGACCAAAATTTTTTATTTAACTAAATCTCTATTTCATGCGTAAGCATGATGAATTTCCCCAGTTTATTGGACTTTGGCAATTTAAAAAATAAAACAAAAAGAAAAAACACAAGCAGCCTTGTACAGAACAGTGAAATGCCAAGGATAAGGGTAGTCTACAGTTTTACTGTAGGATAAATATATATATTTTTAAAGGCCTCCCTCCCTTTGGCTACATCAACTATAACTTCAGGTTATTAAATACAGACAAATTTTTAAAATCACTTCTTTACTTCTCCAAGATCCTCAATGCTGTCATCATCGACCTGTAAAACACAGATTATTATATTTCATGAGTATTTTAGAGTAAACTAAGATATTTGGTTTTTTTTAAGTGTTAAGATCAAATTTTTGGAGCTGGAAGGAGTCTCAGGATTCATCTAGTCCAAAGTCCATACGAATTATAAATATGGGGGTTACGAAAAATTGGGCAACAATAAAAGGTTTCTAAACTCAACCCAACAAAAATTGATTCAAAATCAAATGCATGATGAATCCAAGGCATTTCTGGCAGTGCACATTTTGCACTGGGCATGCACAAACACTTCCAGAAATACCTCAATTCAAATTGGTGATGGGGTTACACAAAAATTTCTTGGGCAAAAAGAGGTTTTGCAGGAAAAGGGGTGGGGTGGGAGATGACCTGTGTAAGGTCACACAGCCAGTAAAATCAAATCCTTTCAGAGCTGGGAGGCCCAGGCCTAGGGAGCAAAGGCATAGGAAGGAGAGGGAGTCCAGTAAGGGCAGAAAATCCAGATTTCCTAAGCATCTGGTCAGTGTTCTCTTCCCTGAGTCATGAGGCTTGTCTTCCAGTGTACAGGACCTCATATGCTTACCTCGGACCACTTTTCCTGAATTACATCAATAATGTCATCTGTAAAGTCTCCCTGAATGATGATTTCATCCTCCCCTGTAACTGAGGCACCACAGGAGAATTTTTGAGCAAAAAACCTTTGTGCTTCTTTAAGGTCAATCTCTGTCAAAAAAAAAAAAAAAAAGAGTGGAATATAACACATCAATAGAAAATAATTTTTTTTTTTGGTGACACCCAATCTTTTCTATTAATGTATGATTTAGCCTGACTCCAAATTCATAAAAACCATTTATGTATGTTTTTCTATCAATTAATTCACCATGTATTAATTATTTGATGCATTGTTTTCCCTTAAAAAAAAAATCACTGAACCACCATGGTGACCAGTTTTTATGATGCAATATATTTTTAAGGTCACCTGAAAGCCCCATCACTTGAAAAACAGTGACACCAGACACATACACACACATAAACTTACGTGTGCATATACAGAACATGTGAGGTAAGAGCAAACCCAGTTTAGGGACATACTGATTACATACACTCCAAGTCAGAATAAATATTTTGTTTACTTTGTCTTTTCTTGAAAAGGAAAAAGAGAGGAAACATTCCCAGCAGAAAAACAGACCTTAATATTTATAATGAGGTCCAGTCCACTGTTTTGCAATCTGTGTTGTCACACGAAGAGACCTTGGTTAAATTTTTCACCCCAGTCTCACTACTTGTTCAAGGCCTCCAGGGACTGAAGGAGTTGTGAAGGCAGGTCATTCTGCTGCTACCCGCCTTCCCTCACCCTCCACTGCCACTCAGAGAGGGGATGAGCCACTTTGCAACCCTTTGCCACCAACCCTGTAGAGGACAGAGGAGCAGCATTGGTAGGCTTCAAAGGGAATCCTAGCCAGCCCTCCTCACACTGAGCTAAACTTCCCCTTAATTAGACCCAAAAAGAAGTAAAGAATTCCGAATGGCCTCTACTGCAAAGATGTTTTAATTTCTCAAAAAGTTCCAATTTTATAACCAGAATTACAAAGTCATAGTTTGATTTTAAAAATCCAAAATAGGCTTGTGAGATTTCTTAATAGTTGACAAAACAAAAAAGACTACAGTTTAAACTTGGCTTCTTTGACATGTGCTTAAACCCAAACTCACCAAAAGTTGCAAGGCCACACACTCTTGTTACGTACTTCTTCTTTGCTCTGGGAATTTTGGCTATTGTAACCTTTTGTGGAACTGTCTTCTTTTTTTGTTTTATTTGACCCCTTCCACCTTTATTTTAACAAGAGAGCACCATGTTATTTGTGATTTTAAGACAAAAAATAAATTACCAATTCAAATTCTTAAAATTTATTTTTCAAAGAAAATTATTGAAAAGACTGAGGTTTTCCTACTTTTCCTTTTTATAGAATTTATATGCTCACATACACAGGGAAATTTATTAAACATCTCAATTTTTAAAGCCATAATACAAGGAATTAGGTTAGGAAATCACTTATCAGGGAACAAGTTTCACTAATGCTTCCCTCTTTAATATAAAGCAAACATTCAACAGATTTCAAATGTTGATTCAGGTTCATGTATCTTTTCAGTTTTAAATAAAGGGAAATTATCATCTTTGAATTTTAGTTTCCTTAGCCACAAAGTGAAAAAGGCAGGTGAGAGTGGACTAAATTATCTCTAAGGTCTCTTTCTACATTATGACTAACAGGTGAACCTTCAATTTTTAAAAAGATCATTTTAAAATACAGAAAATCACAAATAATCATTGCTGAGAGTTAAATCTTGAGGGCCATTTAATGATATTTGTGCTCAGTGACCAGGGAGACAGCTATTCCCCAGCCACTACCCCCACTATTAGTTTTAATAGAAGGACCTTGACCTACCACTTTTTCACCTACTTTTCCATATGTGAAATAACTAAAGACAGCTTTTATTAAATGTGATTGGAACTATATATTAAAGAAAACTTAATACTCAGCTGATTAGTTATTTTGCAAATACAGGTATTCTCCTAAAGCAGTAAGCAGTTAACATACAAAAGCTTAGCCACATACTCAGAGGTTGAAAAGAGAAAGTCCAATCTTGTACAGCACATTCTAATTAAAATGCATTTCCATTAAAAATATTATCACCTGACTAATTTATATGAGTATTTAAATAATAGTGAGGCAGTTGGAATTTTCCAGTTTGTAAACAAGATGGCTAGTCATCTCTGACATGGACAAAGGAAGCTTGTTTCCCAAGGCCCAATTTGGCTTGTGGGAAAGAAGCCAGCAGTTCCAAATCATGCTGGATTCAATTGGATTGAGGTTATCATATTCCTTGTATAACATCATGCATGAGGAATTATAATAACCATCAATGGCAGAAATGATTAACTTGAGGAACCCATTCGTTAATCTGCAAACTAGAAATCCTGTCACTGCATTTTTCTTCCTCCTATTCCCATCAATCAATAAGCAGCAGATAGAATGAATTTGAATGAGGGTCTACTTAGCCTTGCCTCTCTTTTGCTTTTTCTTCTCTTCCTCTTCTCCTGCTGTTCCTTGGCCTTCCCCAATTCCAGGTTCTTGTTTAGGTGAATTTTCTGTATTTAAAAAAAGCAAATGTGAAAGCATTAACAGCTCCCCCCCCCAAATCATTGTACTCCTCCACAATGACCCTGTGTATAAAATTTTATGTCTACATTAAAGACTGTCTACTACTGGCAGTATAAATGATCAAGTTCCTGTCTAATTCTGAAAGCTTCAAGTTACAGATAGATTCTACAAGACAGAGTCAAAACGGCAGAGTCCTGGAGAACAGGCATTTAGTAAATGCTTGTTGAGTCAATTTTGATGAATGAGGCTTTGCTCTCCCCAAAAATAAACTGAAGACTTGCAGAGTAAGGACTATTGGCTCCATACACAGGCAGTACTTCAGGAGGAAAGATGCTTATCTGCATGGCAGAATGGAGAACTGCTCCCTCCCAAGATCATGATCAGAGGTAGTGGCACCTTCTTAGAGATGTCAAATTTAACAGAAGAGAACAAAACTTCTGAGTCACAGGGATGGTCCTGCCCCCAAATCCCACCTAATACCTGGGAACCTAGATCCTAGGAAGCAAAGGAAGCCACAGCAGACCCACTGGGCAGTGGTAGGACAGCAGAAAGGATCCCAACAGTGTGGGTCCAACTGCAGGGCCCCAAGAGCCACGTGCCAAACACCCAGACAGTGACTGTTTACACCATCCCTTTGGGATACCTAACCCAGACTTTTCCCCCAACTACCAACCCACACAGTTCCCAATCTTGGATGGAAGTCATGAATTTGATTATAGATTTCTTCTTAAATCATTTAACTTGTCAAAACATGAACTTCCCTTCTAATATTAGATTGATATAGCCTGTTTCAAAAAGATCAGAGATAGAAAAACCTGCAAAGTCCTCCATGAGCTCATAGAAAGTGAAATGTACTGTTTCCAAAGTGATAGCTATGTTAAGGGATGATCAGCTGGGAGTGATTGCTAATCTCAGCAATACAATGATCCAGGACTACTCTTTAGGATTTATGATGAAAAATGGTGTTTATACCCAGTAAGAACAGACAGAAGCATCCTCCCCCCTCCCTTATTTCTGAGGGTTTTATGATGGGGGGGAACCTTTTATGGAAAAGTTTTATTGGTTTCACATGTGCTTTCTTCATGGTGAAAAGGGAGAACCTGGAACTTAAAAGTTTAAAAAAAAATCAAATGTTCAAAATTGCTTTACCTGGGAAAAATAAAATATTAAATAGAAGAAAACAAATCAGAGATAATAAGCAATGAGTAGTTCTCTAGCTACAAAGTTCCCATGCAAAGTGTTTTGTTTTGTTTTGTCTTTTTCCAATACTCAGGCCAGATTTTTTACTTTAACAAAATCTTCTAGTTTGTTTGGAGATTGTAGTCTGGCATTATCTCACTAAAGTTAAATTTTATGGTATTAGAAGTTATCAGATTTTACTTAACAGCAAGACACACACTCTCTCACTGTCTCTCTCTTTCTTTCTTTCTCTCTCCTTCCCTCCCTCCCTCCCTCCTCATAAGCTCCTAAAACAGAAAAAAAATATATTCTTACCTACAGTGAGTTTTGCAAACTCATTTGGAAAATTCTTCTCTAACCACTGTCTACATTTAGCAACATCAGGCATATATTCACAGTACTGAAGGAAGAAGACAAATTTCACCATTACAAGAGTCAAGTCTACACATTATTAAATTCATTTAATTCACATGCCACAATTACATTCAATGAGGAAATTAACTTCTCCCACTCATCTATATCTGAAATCTAGATTGCAACAGAAGAGCTAAAGGAAATCAACAGAGAATCACACCATGTCAGTTATATTATAACAATTCAGGGACAAGCATAAAGAGGGAGGTGGCAAGATAAAGAAATGCCAAAAAAACCCAGGAATATTTCTGAATTGAATTAAGTTCAAGTAACTTGTCTTAATTGGCTATAGCTAACTAATAGCTAATTTTTTTTTAGAGTGCTAAAGGTAAAACCAAAAGGAAAAAAGGCATATGACTCAGAAGCTAAGAGGGGGAAAAAAATCATCAATCCATTTAGACCATGAAACTACTCCCAAGGTTTAATACTACTGACCAATGCAAAGGTGGAAAATTAAAAATTTGTTAAAATTTCTCAAAAAACAAGACAGTGCAAAAATGCATTAGCAAAAGATCACAGAGCATTAAAAAGACTTACCTCTGTTGGTAATGAACAGACTGGAGAAAGAGAAAAAAAAGGAAAAAAAAGATTTGGAATTAATTTTCTTTCAATTTTTTTCATTCCCCTTTCCCCCTTCCCCCCCCCCCCTTTTTTTTGCTGAGGCAATTGGGATTAAGTGACTTGCCCAGGGTCACACAGCTAAGAAGTGTTAAGTGTCTGAGATCAGATTTGAACTTGGGTCCTCCTGACTTCAGGGCTGGGGCTCTATCCACTGCGCCACTTAGCTACCCCATTCCCATCCCCGTTATGAATTTTATGGAATATTTTTCCCATCTTCCTCTGTTAGTCTGGAAATAGTGTACTTCTCAAATCTGGTCTAATGAGCAATCAATCCAATTTCCACTGACAGACCAAGAAATTCTCCACAAAAATAGTCTTATTTCAGTTACTCTCAGACATAGCTAAATTGAACTTTTCTCTCTAACAGACACCAAAGGCTGTTGGTGTGATATTCTATTATTGTTAGATAAGTTGGGCTAAATCACCTCACATGTACTTCACAGACGCTGGACCTGTGTTTTTAGGGGTACAGAAATATTCTCTAGTGAGCAAACTCCTAACGCTGCAGATTGACACCTTCTCTTCTGTATAGTGAGCCTTGGGCATCCACCCACCAGGACCAATCAAAGAGAGGCTTCCTGGATTGTAAACCAGCCTTGCTCACTTGCCTCTTTATTTACACAAGATACATGTATAAAAATACCTTTAATACATTTTGTTTTCTGTGGGTGTATAGACACATACACATATATATGTACATAGTGGGAAGGAGAGAGGCAGAGAAAGAGAGGTATATACATAAAAATAACTTTTCTTTTATCCTTCACATTATCTCACAGTAAGGGAGATCAGAGAATTGCAGAGCTGAAATGAAATGAATGAAAGAAATATCAAATCAGCCCCTTTCTTCTACAGATGGTAAAATTGAGGCCCACAACATGAAAGTGCCCTGTCCATGGGTCACTTGACCAGGGACACTGGTGGGCGGTAATACCAAGCTATAAGAATACAGACTTTTCTGATTCTTAATCCAGTTGTGATTCCCACCCCACTCTATACTATCTACCCAGCTCATTTCATAAATTTCATGCTGTGTTTTCATAGACAGAGCCCAATTAATTCGAACAATTTCAGAGTGAGAAAGGAGCTCAGAGCCATTTAAAGAGGGCAGCGCTGAGTCCTTCCACGGCACATTGGACAGAAGACGCAGACTTTGCTTTAGGATCCCTAGTCAAGAAGAGCCTGCCACCTCTCAACAAACCAGTTCTGCTCTGGGAGAGAAAATCCTTTAGAACATTTTCCTTATCACTGACACTAAACCTGCCTCTAAAAGTTCCACCAAACTATGCAATTCTGTTCTTAAAAGATGTTTAGGAAAAGTCTACTCTTTGGTCTATGCAGAAGAATCCAAATGCCCATGTGAGCCAGCAACCACTCTCATTTCCTTTCTTCAATGGACATTCAATTTGTGGGAGAAGTAAAGGGAGAAGCAGAAGGATTCAATGAGGTAAAAAGGAAATCGTGGCAGTAACCTAGAAGAGGGATTGGATGACCGGGGAGATGGCAGAGAAAGGAGGGGAATGTGAAGGACCCTCTCTAGGCCCAGATTCTACTTGTGTTAAAAAAAGAAACAGGATGAAGGAAGACTAAAACGGATTAGAGACTCATTCCTGAGGAGGGACAGTCAGGGAGAAAGGGAAGGCTGCTGGTAAGAGGAGGCAAGCCAAGAAAAGGGAAGTGAAACAATTATCTGTGGGTGAAGCACATTTTACGGTGGAATGGATGGACTCGAGGTAGGGGGTGGTGGGTACAGCACTGGAGCAGAAATTAAAATTAGCAGTGCTAACCTGCAGAGAGCAGGTGTGAACACCCCCTTAAGCAGTTAAGCATTTCATGATGGAAAGGGTTGGGTTTAGTTGTGCAGCAACTGCCCAAGGGGGTGAGGGTGTATTTCTCCCATGGCTAATGACAGGGAGTTTCAAGTGCAGTCGCTCCTAGGACATTGCAGGCTGCTAAGGAGAATGGATGCTCCTAAAGCAAAAAGAAAAAGAGCTGTAATGGGGAAGGGGAGGTAGAGGAATCTGAAATGGAAGATGGATCAGAAAGAAGAGGGCAATGCTCTAATTACAGTTGAAAAACAAATCAGAAGAGGGAGGTGGATGCTCTAAGGAAGAAACTACTCTTCTTCTGACTGTTCTGTCCAGTAATCCCAGACTCCTGGCTGTTCCACAAACAAGATTTTCCATCTTCCAACTCCAGTCATTTTCTCTGACTCTCCCCTCCTCTGCTCCAACTGACATCTAGTTTCCTTCAAATTCCATCTTCTACAGGAAACCTTCCCCAGCCCCTCTCTCTTAATGCTCCCACTTTCCCTCCATTTATCTTATATATAGATTATTCTGTATATTTGCATGTTGTCTCCCGAGGGCAAGGACTGTCTTTTTATATCATTGACACTTAGCACAATACCTTGCACACACACAGCAGTCCTTCAATAAATGTTTACTGATTATCTTCTATTCTGAAATAAGCCAGCACAGAAATACAAATATTACACATTCAATTTAGATCACCAAAAAATTTGCTCTACTCTTCATATTTATTAAACATGAGGTTTTGGTCCTAGTCTTTGTTTTGTGCTACTCTGGGAAACATCTATGACAAACTGTCACTGTCAAACGTGGACCTCCTCCTTCATAGCAACTCAACTTTCAACTCTCACCTTTTACCTTGTCTAGCTAATTTTTCCTTGAATCCTCTTCTTCTCAAACTATTCTTCTCCTCTGCCTCAAGATCAAACAACATAATTGTCAAGTGCTTCTTAGCACATTTCCTGGCACACAAAAAGCATTTACCATCATTGAGGTGAGGACAATGTACTTCTCCTTCATCCTGGTGCTTTTTCTCTTTCAATTTCCCCAAGTCTTCGAAGATTTCCCCTCCTGAGATTCAATCTCTGGCTTTTTTTTTTTTTTTTTTTTTTTTTTTTAAATAGTTCTGAAGGTCTCCTAATCTCTTTTACACTTTTTGGTCTTTCTTCAGCTCAAGTGTCTCTCCTTACAGGGTTGGGAAGTGCCAACTCATTTTTCTTCTAATACTGGGTCATCCCACAACCAAATCCTTATAATTATTTAGCCTTCTGGCCTACAAGTTCTACAATTCAAAGGCATAACTGCCATATACAGAGTTTAGCTCGTTCAGTAACCAGTTGATGTAAAGTTGCTTAGTATAGTTAAAATTACAGTATTACAAAATAAATTGGAATACTTGTTCAAAAAGATTTATTCTAAAGATAATAGAAAATGTCTACCCTATCTGGAGTTACAATGCAAAGAAAAATCTCTGTGGTAGACACTGTCCCCTAGTGTCTGAAAAAGTATTCCTAAAGCTACAATAAGTGCCCATATGCACACTGATCAATGCCTCATCCTCACTGATGAAAGCTGCACTGAGCTCACTCAAAGGAGATTATTTAACAAAGAAGTAGCAAACAGTAGACCCCAGATACTCAGCCTGGCCTGGGAACTAGCTGGCTTCTTTCCCTTCACATGACTTCAGCCTGCCACAATACATAGTATATGCATGAAGCCTTTCCCACTCTCTAGCAAGCAGGAATCTCTGAAAGGATGAGGCTTAGGGCTCTCCACAAGGGGAGGTAATAATAGCAACTCAAGTCCCTTCTCAAATTACCCCAAGGGGGAAAAAAGGAAAAAAAAATGTAATAACAAAGTCAAGTAATCCCATGGGTTAACAAAAGCAGAACAAAAAGATTTTGTGACTAATGAAATTACTGAACCATATATGTATGTTCTGCATACATAATATAAATTAGTAACCTAATGAAAAATAGTGATATAATTTCAAACAGCACAACACTCAATCTCTTCAAACAAAAATTTAGAAAATTCCTTCTTATTCCATCCAGAAAAAGCTAAGGACCTCAAGATCTGGCAAAATCCCATTTGACTGGCCTAAGGACAACTCCATCCTCATCTTTAAAAAGGTGCTATCACAGTCTCTTCTCTGTCCCTCTCCTCATCACCCTCTCAGCAAAGTCTTCATTTTACTGAGCCCTGTGGCTTGCATGAACTTTTTTTTTAAAAAGCTTTTTATTTGCAAAACACATGCATGGGTAATTTTTCAACACTGACCCTTGCAAAGCTTTCTGTTACAAAAAGAACAACACCAGGCAGTTATCTTTATTTCCTGTACTAGTAGGAGTGGGGATGGGAACACTTAAAAGCCCACTACTAAAGATACTTTGGGGATAAAAAACTCTTCTTTCAAGATGTAAAGATCCTAATAGAGACTAAACCTTATACAAGTCTTCATCCTGTTTGTGTGCAGTTGGTTTTTTTAATGCAAATGTAAGACTTTACATTTATTCCAATTATATTTCCACTTATTATATTTGTTCTATTTCTTTATATTGTCTAATTTGTCTTCGGTTTCTGTTTTAAAAATTCTTTCCTGCTCACCATTAACTGTATCAAACACTGTTGGAAGAAAAGAAACAGGAATGAGTCATGCTGAAATAGCAGAAATTTTCTATTGTGAAATCCCTTATTTTATCTTTTAATTAAATTTTCTGTTTTAGTTTGGACAGTAGATTAAACTAAAATTCTCTCACATAATTAAAGAGAAAGAGATTGAGCTTTATTCATACCTTAATACAAATTACTTTAACCTAAAATGTTTGGAATGCTGACTTGGATAGAAAAGGGAAAGCAAGCATGGATGAGGATGGGCGACTTCAAATAGCCAGAGGGAAACATGAGACTGAGTAATAAATATGAGGAAGGTGAGAAGGCAAAATAGGGACCAATGGATTCAGAAAAAGAAGGGAAAAAAAAACACTCAAACTTTTGCTCACTTTCTTATTCTACTTGGGGACAAGATAGCAAATTCTTTTCTATTAGGGCCTAATTTGGAAGGTCCCAAAGCCCAACCCTTCTCCATGTCAATCTAGTATCACCCAATCCAGCCCTATTCAAGTTTACACAGAGGAAGAGCAGAGCAACAGGGAGAAGACAGGATGCCAAATCTAGGGCTGGATGGGAACCCAGATGCCATCTGGTCCAAAACCGGCCCCCCATCTTGTGAGCAGGAGACGGGGTTCCAGACAAGGGCAGGCAGGCAGCCTGCTACAGTCAGAGAGGATATTCCTTCTCTCAAGGAAGCTACTCCTTCCTCACTGCCACTTCTAGATCCTCTCCATTTCTGCCACTCTGCCCCCTTCCCTTCTTTGAGATTCACCCCATCTGTCTACAACTCCATGCTTGGACCCTGGGTAGAGCCACCACAAGCCTGCAGACATTTGCCCTCATTGCTCAGGGAGCTCAGAGAGGGACAGCACCTCTTGTGTGAGGGCGGCCAAATCCTCAGCTGCACGTTCCCCTTTGTGTCCACCTGGCTCACCCTGTCCTCACCTGTGGCTCACAAATGCCGCTAAACTATCCTCCACAGACTCCAGTGAGCCTGGCTGCAGATCACTGTCAGGCTCAGGAGACGCCTGCCCAAGCAGAGGAAGCAGCAGCCCTGGGCACGGCTCGGTCAGTCAGCCCAGACACTAGGCCCTTTCTCAGGTGACCCTGCTGGAGATCACGGCACTACCCCAAGTCCGCTCCCAATTGGTTCTCTCAGGGAGGCCCTTGTGGCTTCAGGACACCCCCTTCTCTGGCTGACTCCCCACTGGGTTCTGAACAGCAGCTAGCCCCACCTCGCCTTCACCTCCGGCTGTCCCGGCTCCTCGGTCATGGTTCTTTCCTTCTCTAACCCTCGGATAGTTTTTTGCTGCCCAAGTCCTGCCCTCACCTTGCCTTCCTGAGCCCATCTCTCCCAGCAGCCGGCCTTGCCCAATCACTGCCTTCCCTCATCTTCATTCCCTCCCTATCACACAATTCTTCCCCTTCTCCCTATGGCAAGTTTTCCCCAAATCCTTTTTCATTCCATCCCAGCCTTTCCCCTGCCACTCCCTCACTCACCTCTTCTCTCAGTCAAAGCCCTAGAAAGAGGGGTCTCGAAGGGCCTCCATTTCTCCCTTCTCGGCCCCTTAGATCCCACTTCCAACCACTCTAAGGAAACAGTTTTCTCCCAAGACAACTCACCACCTCTTCTCTGCCTGGGCCCTTCCTCTTCCTGACCTCACCCCCCTTGCTTCTACAGCCAGACTGTTTCTCTTCGGTCTCCTTCGCCACTTCTCTCTCATCAGGTCACTTCTCAGACCCCCAGGGTCTGCCCTAGGCCTTCAGCTTTTCTCTCGACCTCTTTTCTAGATTACCTCCTAAACTTCTGTGGAGCCACAGAAGGGATGCCACCTTGTGATTCCTCTCTATCATTAGCAGAGGCAGCAGGGCCCAGCGAAAAGAGAATCTGGCTTCCAGTCAAAAGACACAGATTGATAACAAGCTCAAAGGGAACCCCAGATAAGGGAGAACTTTCCTCCAATGAAGAGGAAAATAGAGCAATAATTAGGAGTTACTTTGCCCAGCTTTATGCCAATAAATTTGATAATCTAAATGAAATGGAGGAATGTCTACAAAAATATAGATTGCCCAGATTAACAGAAAAGGAAATAAATTATTTAAATAACCCCATTTTAGAAAAAGAAACAGAACAAGCTATCAGTCAACTCCCTAAGAAAAAATCTCCAGGGCCAGATGGATTTACATGTGAATTCTACCAAACATTCAAACAATTAATTCCAATACTATATAAACTATTTGAAAAAATAAGTTAAGAGGGTGTACTACCAAATTCCTTCTATGATACAGATATGGTGCTAATAGCTAAACCAGGTAGAACAAAAACAGAGAAAGAAAACTATAGACCAATTTCCCTAATGAATATTGATGCAAAAATTTTAAATAAGATATTAGCAATGAGATCACAGAAAGTCATCCCCAGGATAATATACCATGACCAAGTAGCATTTATACCAGGAATGCAGGGCTGGTTCAATATTAGGAAAACTATCAGCATAATTAATTTTATTAATAACTAAACTAAGAAAAATCATATGATTATCTCAATAGATGCAGAAAAAGCATTTGATAAAATCCAACACCCATTCCTATTAAAAACACTAGAGAGTATAGGAATAAACGGGCTTTTCCTTAAAATGATCAGTAGCATCTACTTAAAGCCATCAGTAAGCATCATATGTAATAGAGTCAAACTAAAACCATTCCCAATTAGATCAGGAGTGAAACAAGGCTGCCCACTGTCACCATTACTATTTCATATTGTATTAGAAATGTTAGCTTTGGCAGTAAAAGAAGAAAAAGAAATTAAAGGAATTAGAGTAGTAGGTCATGAGGAAACCAAATTATCACTCTTTGCAGATGACATGATGGTATACTTAGAGAACCCTAGATACTCAACTAAAAAACTACTAGAAACAATTCACAACTTTAGCAAAGTTGCAGGATTCAAAATAAATCCACATAAATCATCAGCATTTTTATATATTACCAACAAAGTTCAGCAGCAAGAGACACAGAAAGAAATTCCATTCAAAATAACAGATGATAGTATAAAATATTTGGGAATCTATCTGCCAAAGAAAAGTCAGAAACTATACGAACTAAACTACAAAACACTTTCCACACAAATAAAGTCAGACCTAGTCAACTGGAAAAACATTAAGTGCTCATGGGTAGGCTGAGGAAATATAGTAAAAATGACACTACTACCCAAACTAATTTACTTATTTAGTGCCATACCAATCAAACTCCCAAGAAATTATTTTACAGATCTAGAAAAAATAGTAGCAAAGTTCATTTAGAAGAACAAAAGGTCAAGAATTTTTCTTTTTTTGCGTAGGCAACTGGGGTTAAGTGACTTGCCCAAGGTCACACAGCTAGGGAACGTTAAATGTCTAAGACAGGATTTGCACTCAGGTCCTCCTGACTTCAGGGCTGGTGCTCTAACCACTGCGCCACCTAGCTGCCCCAAATTTCAAGGGAATTAATGAAAAAAAAAATGAAGGTGGCCTTGCTGTACCAGATCTAAAACTATATTATAAAGCAGCAGTCATCAAAACCATTGGGTACTGGCTAAGAAAGACTGGCTAAGCAGTCGATCAGTGGCAGAGAATAGGATCACAGGACTAACTAGGCAATATCTATAGCAATCTAGTATTTGATAAACCCAAAGACCTCAGCTTTTGGGATAAGTACTCACTATTTGACAAAAACTGCTAAGAAAATTGTAAACTAGTGTGGAAGAAATTAGGGCTTGACCCACATCTAACACCACATACCAAGATAAGATCTAAATGGGTTCTTGATTTAGACATAAAGAGTGATATTATAAGCAAATTAGAGGAACATAGGTTAGTTTACTTCTCAGACCTGTGGAGAAGGAATAAATTTATGTACAAAGAAGAACTGGAACTCTTAATTGAACACCAGATAGATAATTTTGACTATATTAAGTTAAAAAGTTTTTGTACAAACAAAACTAATGCAGACAAAATTAGGAAGGAAGCAATACATTGGGAAATCATCTTTACATATAAAGGTTCTGATAAAGGCCTCATTTCTAAAATATATAGAGAATTGTCTCATATTTATAAGAATTCAAGCCACTCTCCAATCGATGATCAAAGAATATAAACAATTTTCAGATAATGAAATTAAAACTATTTCTAGTCATATAAGGTGCTCCAAATCACTACTGATGAGAAAAATGCAAATTAAGACAACTCTAAGGTACCACTAATACCTATCAGATTAGCTAAAATGTCAGGAAAAGATATGACAAATGTTGGAGGAGATATGGGTAAACTAGGACACTGGTACATTGTTGATGGAACTGTGAAAGGATCCAACCATTCTGGAGAGCAATTTGGAACTATGCTCAAAAAGTTATCAAACTGTGCATACCCTTTGACCCAGCAGTGTTTCTATTGGGCTTATATCCCAAAGAGATCTTAAAGTAAAGGGCCCCATATGTGCAAGAATGTTTGTGGCAACCCTTTTTGTAGTGGCTAGAAACTGGAAACTGAATGGATGCCCATCAATTGGAGAATGGCTGAATAAATTATGGTATATGAATGTTACGGAATATTATTGTTCTTTGAGAGACAACCAGCAGGATGATTTCAGAGAGGCCTGGAGAGACTTGCATGAACTGATGCTGAGTAAAATGAGCAGAACCAGGAGATCATTACACACAGCAACAAGACTATATGATGATCAATTCTGATGGACATGGCTCTCTTTAACAATGAAATGTTTCAAACCAGTTCCAATTGTTCAGTGAGGAAAGCCATATACACCCAGAGAGAGGGATATGAAATGTGGACCACAATGTAACATTTTCATGCTCTCTATTGATGTTTTCGGTCATTGTGTTTCCCTTCTCAGACTTTTTTTTTCTTGTAGATCCAACTTTTCTTGCACAGCAAGATAAATGTTAAAATATGTATACACATATTCGATTTGTCAAGTATTTTAACATAATTAACATGTAGTAGACTTCCTGACATCTAGGGGAGAAAAATTTATAGTGGAAAGCTTTGTAAGGGTCAATGTTGAAAAATTATCCATATATATATTTTGCAAATAAAAAGCTTTAATTAAAAAAAAAGCGAACCCCAAAGGATTATCAGAGTCTTGGTCAAGAACATGATGCCCACAGGAACACCAGAGAGACTAAGAGGGCCATGTGTCCCCAATTCAAGCCAGCCTCTCAATTCCTATGAAAATTCTAGAATGGATCATTAACGAGACAGTTGGTGAACATTTAGAAAGGGAAGACAGAAGAACCGATGCAGAGCAAAGTAAACAGAATCAGAACAATTTAAACGGTGTTCACAACACTAGAAAGGCACCCAACTTTGAAGGAAATGGCTGACCTGATTCTAAAGGACTAATAAGAATACTTATTTTTGAACATGTGGCAATATGGCAATTTGATTTCTTGACTGTGCATAATTATTATTTTTTCCACAAAATAGTAGGGGAAGGTGGGAGAAAGAAAACATGGCTTTCAATTAATTAATTTGAATTAATTATTTCATTGAATTAATAAATTCATTAATTAACTTTTGAGAGAAAATGAAATGGTAATTACAAGGAGCCAATATGGTCTCAAATATAGATCCTAACAGCCTTTTAAATTCAGGAAAGTACGGGGGCGAGTATTTTATTGTTATGGTTATGAAAAAGTAGGTGAACTAAAAGACGGTGACCTTAGATCATCTGGAATTTGCCGATTGGTCATATCTAGGAGTAGTTGAGGGCTCAATGTCAACCATGGAGGAGGTTGACAATGGAGCACTCAAAGGATCTTATCAAAGACTTGGAGAAAAGAAATGGCATGGCATACTTGTCCCTTCTTCAGACAAGACAAGACTGCTAACATTCTGGGCATCAGAGTCAGGTTTTAAAAATAGCTTAACAGGTCACCTACTAAGATGAAATATAAGAGGGATAAGTTTAAAATTTCACACAAGGGTTGAAAAAAATCCACTTCACAAGAACTATTTACATTTAGATGGCATCTGCATGAAAAACTGTGGTGGTCTTAGTGGCCTAATAAGCCCAATGAATCATTAAGGTAACATGGCAGCTAAAACACACTTTTGGGGTATATTAAGAGAGACACATCTTGCAGGAATAAGGAGGGGGTGATCCCTCTATGTTGCTGGCCAAACCACACTTCAAACATTGTGTTCAGGTTTAGATAACAGCGTGAGGCCCCTGATAAAACAGAGACGAAAGTGACTATAATTGTGAAGGGCCTTGTTGAAAGACTTGAAGAGAAGACTAAGTGGGATAAAAGGCATCATTAAGTATTGGAAAGCTTGTCACACAGAAAAACCAAAGGCCTGTTTGGTCCTAGAAGACAAAAACAGGAGTAATGGGTAGGAGCAAAGCTATCAGTTTCCCAGCAAAAGGTACTGCCCAAAAGTAAACTAGGTGCTGGGGAGGGGCTGAGCTCTCTTCTTCAATGGAAGTCTTCCAAGAGAACCTGTGTGGCTTCTTGTCAAGCCTGGTGGAGTGGAGATGCTTTGGCAATAGGCTTGTCCACTGAGTCTCTTCCACCCTTAACATTATGTGATTCTGAAAAATAGTGTACAAAGGGAGCCCTGGAGAGCCTTTCACTCCAGGACTATCATGTAATAAAAATGTTATCTCTGGTTATTGCTCTTTTATTTACCAAAATTAAACACTTAGACAAAGCTGGAATTCTCTCTAAGCTTTCCAATGTCTTAATAAAACAATTGCTTTTATAATTTTGTTTACAATAAGTTAAACAATAAGTTTGATATCAGAACAATGGTCAGTATTTTAAAAACTTCAGGATACAAAAAGCCAATTAAATATAAAATAGTAATTGCATTAATCCCTACAATATTCAAGGCATAATACACAATATTAGTCAGAACTCCCTCCTGCCCCCCATTAAGTTACTGCCTTCTCTTCACTTCTATATCTTTTTCTCTTAATTGTAACCTTTTCTAATTACCGTTTGATATAGGAGAGGCCACATGGCCTACAGGTTAGCAAGAAAGACCTGGAGCCAAGTTTCTGAAACCTTACAAAATGGTCACTTAACTCTCAGTCTTCTAGACAAAGTTCTAAGACTAAGGTGCTGAGAAGGGACCAAAGATTCAGTCCCTATTCCTATTATTCCACATTACGCATTCTCAGTTCTCTCTCACACACAGGTACAATTGCCCAGATAATTCAACGAAAACAAAATCCTTTTAAAAAATATATTTGAGAAGTATGATTTAAAAAAAATTTTTTTTTATCCTTATCTCAGGGTTCCATATCACATCAAGCCTGGAATCAGGATGACATGGACTCTAATTCAGCCTCAGTTTGTGTGACCCTGAGGAAGTCATCTAACCTCTCCCAGCCTGTTTCCTCACCTAAAAAATGAGGTAGAATAGTATCTACCTCACAAAATTGTTGTAAGACATAACACTTTCATGCTCTCTATTGATTTTTGCTTGCATTGTGTTTCCTTTCTCTGATTTTTCTTTCTTGTAGATACGATTTTTCTTGCGCAACAATGATAAGTGTGGAAATATGTATACATATATTCAATTTGTCAAGTATTTTAATATAATTAACATATAGTGGACTTCCTGCCATCTAGGGGAGGGGTGGGGAGTAAGGGGGGGGGGGGAATTTTTAACACAAAGCTTTATAAGGGTTAATGTTGAATAATTACCCATACATATATTTTGCAAATAAAAAGCTTTAATTAAAAAAAAAAAAAAATAATAAAGTCACACAAACTGTGTATGTAAGAGGCAGGCCAGGTCCTCCTGGTTCCCAAGAGACCAGTCTCTTGTTATAGTTAAGAGACTAAAAGTGGGATGCATTTGGTCAGGCAGATATCTAGAGAAACATTCTGCCATATTTTTTCCAACAAATTTCATTATTTTCTTTTCCTTTTTGAGGTATCATACACATGCTGAAGAGGGATTAGATTTATTCCATCATGACCTAGCAGGCAGAACTAGGACCAACTAGGCTGGGGTGCTTTGGCTCAATATTAGTAAAAATTTGCTAACAATTTGAATTGGATCAAAATGGAATACTGTCTGGGTAAGCATGGGAGAGCTCCAAAGCCAGACGTGATCACCGATTAGAGTCACAGCAGAGGGAATTCATGCTCTGGCTATTGAGTAGAACTAGGGGCCTTCTGAAGTCCCATTAAACACTCCTATTCTCTGGTCCCATAGCAGGTCAGATCTACCCTGAAGTGCTTATGTCCTCAAGGGTTAGGTCCCTCTGCCATTCTCTCTCACCACATCCATTTCCCATCTGTTCTTACTTCAAACTACTAAGGACTCCCAAATCTACTCCTCCATATCCAAATCTCAAAATACCAAATGAATTTCTCTACTTAGATGTTATCTGAAATGCAAAACACTCAAAGTCACATTCATCATCTTGCCCTCCAACACAGCCCTCCCTCTCCCAGATGCCTCATTTTAGTTTATTCACATTTTTTTCAGAGTCCTTTTTTAACTTCTCTTTCTCCTTCTTCATCCTCTCTATCTAAAGTATAGCTTTATCTGCTCTGATCTCTGCTGTTGCCCATGTTGACCTTCTCCATTTCCACAGCCACAACCCTGACCCAAGCTCTCACCATCCCAAAGCTGGGTCATGGTAACATTCTGTAACATCTAGGTTTTTCTTTCCACTACTCCACCTCCCTCTGACTCTAGGCCTAGTAAAGGATCCTTTGACAGCACCTGATGTAGCAAGCTCAGATTCCCAGGAATTGACATTTCCCTATGTCCTTGATTCCTTCAAAATTATGGGTGTGAAAGAGAAAGGAAAGGTGAAGGTCTGGAAACTCAGGGGTGGTAAGGAAAGCATCAGGGCCTAGGAGGGGAATGCCCTTTTCAGGCCTGCATAATTTGGGTCCCCTTAGAAAAAAGTGTTATCCAATCCTTCCAGTCACATCTGACTCTCCGGGCTCCATTTGAGGTTTTCTTGGCAAAAATACTCAAGTGGTTGGCCATTTCCTCCTCCAGTTAGTTTTGCAGATAAGAAAACAGAGGCAACCCAGGGTTATGTGACCTGCCCAAGCACTTAAATTTGAGTCTGAATTTGTACCCAGGTCTTCCTGATTATCCACTGTGACAACACTTCAAAAGCACATTCCATTCAAAGATGCCTCCCCATTAGAATGAAAACATACAAAGCAAAAAACAAACCAAAGCTGTGTGTTCACATATATGAAATTCTATCCAGTCACTGTTTTAATTTAGGAACAATACTTGGGAGACTCTATCAGATAGGGCTGGTGCAGGTCACATGTGACCAACAGTGGCCACTCCCCAAGAGGCTGCTGTCCCGTTCAGAAGGTCTATGGAACCACTAAGTGCTTTCTGGGCTTAAAAGTTCTAGATATATTTCAGTGATTTTTATGCTTCAGGTGGGCTGCTAAGGCGGAAACGTTCCGCACCAAGGCTCAAGCAATAATGAGCCTACCTGGAATCAGTCACCAGGCAGGTCTGTCTACCCTCGGAACTGTGCTGGAAACCTTGTCTGCTGGGATTTATGTTCTACCAGAATGCTATTTGAGAATCCAGGTTCACCTCTTCATCAAACTGAAGCATACAGGTAGAAATTTAGCAGAGGATTTTAATAAAAACACAAAATTCTGAAGGAACTTGGGACAGATGAAATTGAAAAACCATCGTGGTCACTAATAATACCAATGAGCTGTTTAGAAAATACTTACCTCCACAGTAAAGGACCCGAAGAGGGTAATCCGTGTCTAGCTTGGTGTTGCTCTTCAGGTCTCCTTTGCAGTCAGGGGCAGTGGACTCAGGAAAGTCTGTAGCCATCTCACAAATCTGTAAGGGAAAAAGAAAAACTTTATTATGTTCAATGAATTCCTTTAGAACACCAAACATTGAAAAGTAGCAACCCACTTTCCTCCTACATCTATCTATTTCAAAGGGGTTATTGAGCAGTAAATTGTGAGGCTCAGAAATACTAAAACAACAAAGAAGTGAGGAGACAGCAGAATGTGAATGAGGAGATAATAAAATGAGCTAATCAATTAATGACCCTGGGCTTGTTTTGTCATGTGTAAAATGATAAGATTAGACTTCCAGGATTAAATCTTAAAAACTACAACTATATAAACTACAATAAAAAAGATGAAGAGGTAGAGAAGGAAGATGTAAGCCTGAACTGAACAAAGGAGAAAAATCAGCAAAGTAATGGGGAGAGGTGGTGTTCAAAGATTCAAAGGTGAGCAGACAGATGTGAAATGAAGCAAAACAAAAGGGGCTCACTCCTCTTTTTTAGGCCTCAGTTCCCTCATTTATAAAAAGAGTTTGAACTAAATGATATCCTCTTTAGGTCTTTCATCTAAGAAGCTGGTGAAAGGAGAATGGATAAAGATGTGATCATAAGACAACCAGCCCAGCATAGCAGGGATACGAGGCAAAGAGGGGATCTGGAGTCAAAGGAAATGGATCCAAATGCCAATCCTGTTAATTCAAGGGCTGAGTTTACTTGGACAAGTCATCCAACACCTCTTAATCCTCAGTGTCCCCCTCTGTAAAAGCAAAGGAGAATATTTTTTCCAACTACATCTAGGACCCTATGAAAATCCAGTGGCTTTTTGAGTGTGGGAGAAAGAAGTGGTAAGAGGGAGAAGGGAGTAGGGAAAGAGAGAGAAGGATCAGAAAATTTCATAATTGTAATATAACTTAGAGATCACCTAATCCCAAGGGTTCTTCATCTTAAAAGTATACAATAAAATACATAAGATCACAAAGAAAACCATTATGTTGAAAGGCATTCATCAAAATTAAAAAAAAAAATTCATGGACTCCAGCTTAAAAATTCCTGGTCTAACCTATTTTACAAGGATCAGAAGATATGAAAAGGATGAGAGGCCACAGAGGATCTCAAAAAGCAGGCAGAGAAAAGTAGGTAGGGTGTGGAAAACTCCAAGGGTATAAGGAATCACGAAGGACTCATAGCAACTCCATCTAAGAGCTAAAAGAAACCAAATCCTAAAGTAACTTGTAAAAATGAGAGGCCAAAGACAGTAGCTGAGAATGAGAAAAGGATAAGTGAAGGGAAAAACCAGTGTGAGGCATAAACTGTGCATTGTGAGGGGTAAAGGGGATGAAATATGGTTACAGGGAACCTAAAATGGAAGGGAAAGAAAGGTAGAGTAAGGAATCAAGGGATGTGAGATGAACCAATTACATGGAAGAGTGTATGAAGGATGCGTTTATGAAGTGTATCCTTAAGAATGTATGAAGGATGAAGAAAGATGAGGGTCTGAGGGACTTCAGACTTGACATCCAAGGGGACTGAAGAATGAGGAGGAAAAGGGGTAAAGACGACCAGGAGGTTTGAACAAGGAAGAGAGAAGAGCAGGAGCTGGAAAGGACCTTACAAGTTTTCAAGTTCAACCAATCCCCTAATTTTACAAATGAGAAACAGGGAGGCCCAAGGAGGTAAAGGGAGGAAAGAATAAGAAGGTATAAGCAACAAGGAGAGAAAGCTGAAAGTCCTAAGGAATGGAAAATCAGAGCCTAAGAGAAGGGTGGAGGTCTGTAAACAGAAATGACTGATAGGCGAAGGAATCAGAGGAAAAGGTACATATCTGTATGAAGATAAGAGAAAAGGGTGAGAGTCTATAAGGTGACAAGCAAATCTTAAGAGAGGCACGGAGGTCCATGAGGAGGGAGAGAATGAAGGTTGAAGGCCAAGAGGAATGAGAAGGGGTGAAGGCTAGGGATGGGAATGGAACCTCAGACGCTGGGGAGGAGAAAAGGAAGAAGATCTATAATGGGAAGGGAGAATCATGGAATATAAGAAGGAAAGTATGAGGGTCTGGGGGGGAAAGGAAGGGGGAGGGTCAA
>JAJPUD010002400.1:133945-204172 GCA_023553655.1 Myrmecobius fasciatus | reverse complement strand
AAAGACCCCTAAAATTGGGAAAATGCAATGGGGGAGACGAACCAAAGATGGAGACTAGATACCCCCAAACCTCCCTTAAAGGAATTAGAGAATTCTGGGAGAGAAGTGAAATGTAACCAATCTGGCCTTCAAACTATGAGGCCAGGGAACCTCTGTTACACAAACAATTCTGAAAAACTTTAGAACTCTAATCAACATGTTGACCAGAAGCCTCTGAGCATACTACCCTCTTCCTGACAGACATGACAGACTCAAAGTACAGATCAAACATGCATGGACAATATAGGAATGTGTTTGGTTTGATTCTATCTGTTATAAATTGCTTTGCTTTTTTTTTTTTCCAATGGAGACACAGAGAGCAGAAGAGAGAAAAGGTGAGTTTCATTAATAGAAAAAACTAATTTAGAGAAAGTGATAATTTCTGTGAGAAAAGGGAGTGTCTTTTTTGTTATATTTGTATCACTGGCAATTAATATAGTATCTGACACATATTAAGTTTTAATTTTTTTAATTTTAATTTAAATGCTCCAATTATCTTATCTGTCTGTCTACCATCCATCCATCTATCCTTTATATATACTCTTTTATTATCCCTTTTCTTTTTCTCTCTCTCTCCTTTCTTCCCCTGCTCTTTGTTTTCTCTCTCTCTTGATCTATCTATCTATCTATCTACCAATCTATTTATATGTATCTTCAAGTATTGCCTTTTCCATGCAGCCCTTCTCTGACCTGGTTATACTTTCCTTCCCAAACTTGCCCTGTATTTAATAACTTTGTATTTATTTTTTTCCTATTTTTGTATGAATCTATAAATGTATACATATCATCTGGTGCAATGGATGGGATGCTGGGTCTAGACTCAAAAAGACCTGGATTTACATCTGGATTCAGATGCTTACCAACTGTGTCCCTGAGCAAGTGACAATTTCTGTTTGTCTGTTTCCTCATCTGTAAAATAGGGATAATAATAGCACTGATCTCCCAGGTTGTTGTAAGGATCAAATGAGATATTTAAAAGGTGACTGATATGTAGAAATAATTCTATGAATGTTAGTTATTATTATTATTCTCTGAAGTACTTTGGAATTGATTGTATGATATGGGAGACACTGGCACAGGACTGTCCAGCATGGCGTGCCCTCATCAGAGAAGGGGCTGTGTTCTATGAGCAAAATAAAATTAAAATAGCTCAGAAGATACTCGAGATGCCCAAAATTATTAGAGAATCCACCCAAATGTCCACATGGACTATTTGTGTCCAATCTTCGAACACTGGGAGCTCTTGTTGATCCAATCAGCCACAATTGGACACATTGTAATTCAATGGTAACATGGTGATGTAATTTTTTTTTTTTTTGGTGTTCTTTGAGAAGGAAGGACAACTACTGTTAGGATTATAATCGTGAGACTTGAGATTGCTTTATTCATTGCTGTTCTGTTTCTAGTGTCTAATAGAGTGCTTGACATCTCAGTGGATACTTAACTAGTGCCTTTTGACATTAATAGATGGAGGGATGGATATCCAAAGGATTCTAGGTTAGGAAATTTCTTTTTTTTTCTCTTTTACATTTTGTCTTATTTTTTTTTTCTTTAAAGGAAGTGTTAACAAGCAAGTTAGGTTCATCTTGCAGTTAATATCAGGAAATTTTGGTGACAACACTTCATCTAAAGGCTTCCTTTTATGGAGGAGAGGGAGAAATGACTGGTTCAGGGTCAAACTGAATGGGTCAAACAGGGAATGACTAGAAGCAGGGATTTCTCTCTTTAACCTGACGCTCTCTTCCCTGGCCAGGGGCCTTTGAGTCAGGATTGAATATTGGAACTTCACCCCATTCCTGAAGCTTTCCACAACTAGCTGGTCCACATCCGGATGTGACTAAAGGCCAACCTGCCTAACCAGTCTCTTCCCTGCTGCTTTGGGCGGGGTCTCCTCAGAGACAGAAACACTGATTTTATTTCCTCCTTCAGAAGGCTCCAGTTGTGTCTCTTTTCCAAGCTAGGATTTTAATAGTTTTTTTACTTCAGGGAGGCGCTGGGCACTGGGTTTTGGACTAGAATCTCCAAGGAGACCAGAATCTCAATCCTATTACTCATGATTTCTGTGGAATTCAACAACACCAAATTTCTCCGAGCCTCAGTTTCCTTACCTGTAAAATGAAAGTATTGAACTACTGCTAAGATCTCTCCCAGCTCCAGCTCTAAAATCCTAGGAGCAGCAACAAGTGGTGTGATCTCTGATAACTTTTCTCAGGCTTAATTCCTTGAGATGGCACAGTGGATAAAGCACTGGGCTGGGAATCAGGAAGACTCATCTTCCTGAGTTTAAATCTAGCCTCTGAAACTTACTAGCTGTGTGATCCAGGGAAAGTCACTCAACCCTTTTTGCCTCAGTTTCCCTATTTGTCAAATGAGCTGGAGAAAAAAATGGCCAACCAGTCCAGTATCTTTGCCAAGAAAATCTCAAATGGGGTCACAGAGTTGATAGGGAATTATGATGAGCCTAATTTTACTGATGAGGAAACTGAGATTTAGTGTGATTGAGTGGTCAGCTCATGCTTTTTAGCAAAGGAGACAATAGGGTACTATGCAAATGCAATGGATTTGGAGACATAAGCCTGAGTTCAAATTTCAGCTCAGCTGATGATTATGTGATCTTGGACAAATGACAGAATCTCTGTGTGCTCCTTATTTCCTAATAGCTAAAATAGAGGAGTTAGACCTCTGAGATACTTCCTTCTACAATCCTAATAATAATGATTATTATTCATCAGTCATGTCTGACTTTCCGTGGGGTTTTCTTGGCAGAAATACTGGAGTAGTTTGCCATTTCCTTCTCCAGCTCATTTTTACAGATGGAGAAACTAAGGCAAATAGAGTTAAGTGACGTGCCCAGGATTATATAGCTAGTTAAGCGTCTGATGCTACATTTGAATTCAGGTCTTCCTACCTGGAAGCCTGATACCCTTATCCACTGTACCACCTAGGTGCCCAAGTATACTGCTCCCAAACTAACTTACTCTTACATTTTTTTAATTGGCCGCTAGGTGGCGCAGTGGATAGAGGTCCAGACCTGGAGTCAGAAAGACCTGAGTTCAAATGTAACCTCACTTGCTCCCTGTGTGTTCTGAACAAGTTGCCTAACCCTATTTGCCTCAGTTTCCTTCTCTGTAAAATGGGAGTGATGATTATGGCAGCCTCTCGGGTTACTGTAAGTCTCAAATGAGATAATGACTGTAAAGCACTTAGCACAGTGCCTGGCACAGAGTTAATGCCATATAAATGCTAGCTATTATTATTCTTCAAATCTAGTCTCAAGACATTAGCTGTGGGACTTCTGTTTGCTTCCATTTCCTTATCTGTAAAATGGGAATAATAATAGCACCTATCATCCAGGGTTGTTGTGAGGATCAAAGGAAATAATAGTTGTGAAGTACTTAGCACAGCACCTGGCACATAGAAAGTACTATACTAATTATTATTATCTGGCTGTTGACTTTTACTAGCTGTGTGATCCTGGGCAAATCAGGTAACCTTCATTTGCCTCAGTTTCCTCATCTGTAAAATGGGGATAATAATAGCACCCACATTTCAGAGCTCTTGTGAGGATCAAATGAGAAAAAATTATAAAGCCCTCACTTAGCCCTTAATTATTATTATCTGGCTGTTGACTTTTACTAGCTATGTGATCCTGGGCAAATCAGTTAACCTCCATTTGCCTCAGTTTCCTTATCTGTAAAATGGGGATAATAATAGCACCCACATCTCAGAGCTGTTGTGAGGCTCAATTGAGATAATTATTATAAAACCCTTACTTAGCACATTATTTGGCATATGGTAGGTGCTATATAAATAGTAGCTTTTCTTTCTTTGTTTCTCTTTCATTTTTTCCTGTGCTCACCTCTAAATTGCTTTTTATGATCTTCCATTGTACTATTTTTTATTATATCCAAAAAACTCTGACCCTAATCTAGATGACAGAGCTTATCTCACGTGATCAGAAATAAAAAACTTTTAACTCTAAAATCCTTTCAGTCCTTGCTCCTCTGTGGGGCCTTTCTCCAGAGGAATAGGGAAGTTTCCCATGACCTTTATCACACCTTACTCCCTAGAAGAATCCTTGACCGATTACCCAGTCCACAAAGCCTGCCTTCTTTAGATTTCATCTACCAGAAAATTACCACTGTATATTTGATAATATATATTTGATAGGAAATCTAAGTCACAGTGAAAGCAAACTGAATGTGCAATATAGAAAGTCTCAAAGTGTAGTCCAGGGTATACCAGAGGTCCTCTAAAACCCTTTCAGGGAATCTATAAGTTAAAAAACTACTTTCATAATAATAGCAAGTTGTTTTAATTTTGAATATGGTAAATAGCATTAGACATAAGCTTCATACATAAGAGCTTTTGATGGAGGATCTTCAACCATTTTTAAGGGTGAGAAGTAGGACTGAGGCCAAAAAGTATGAGAAAAATGTTTCCATTTATAACAATGTCTACTTTTTATAGTGATAAAGAACTAGAAGTTCAGTGAAAATTACCTCAGTTGAGGAATGGCTGAAAAAGTTGTGGTATATAAGTGTAATAGAATATTATTGATCTATAAGAAATGGTGAGCAGGCTGATTTCAGAAAAGCCTGGACAGACTTACATGAACTAAAGCTAAGTGAAGTGAGCAGAACCAAGAGAACATTGTACATAGTAACAACAAGATTATGTGATGATTAACTGTGATGGACTTGGCTCTTTTAAACAATGAGGTGAGTCAAGGCAATTCCAATAGATCTGTGATAGAAAGTGCTATCTGCATCCACAGATAGAACTATAGAGACTGAATATAGATCAAAGCATAATATTTTCATCTATTTTGTTGTTGTTTATTTGCTTGTTTTTTTCTTTTGTCATTTTTTCCCTTTTGATCTGATTTTTTGTTTTGCATAGGATGATGAATATGGAAACAAGAAGAATTGCTTATGTTTGACCTATATTGAAATTCTTGCTGCCTAGGGGAAGGGGAAAGGAGAAGGAAGAGAGAAAAATTTGGAACACAAGGTTTTGTAAAGGTGAATATTGAAAATTATCTTTACATGGGGCAGCTAGGTGGCACAGTGGACAGAGCACCAGCCCTAAAGTCAGGAGGACCTGAGTTCAAATGCGGTCTCTTTCCAAAAAGGAAAAAATTATCTTTGCATGTATTTGGAAAAAATAAGATATTATTTAAAAAATAATAGAATGGCTATGCTGAGTGAAGCATAAGGAAAACATTGTACACAGCGACAAGATTGTGTGATGATCAACTGTGACAAACTTGGTTCTTTTTAGAAACTCAGTGATCCAAGGCAATCCCAATACACTTTGGGTGGAAAATGTCTTCTACTTCCAGAAAGAGAAGTATGGAGGCTGAACGTGGATCAATGAACACATTTTCACCTTCCTTTTTTTTTGCTGAGGCAATTAGGATTAAGTGACTTGCCCAGGGTCACACAGCTAGGAAGTATCTGAGATCAAATTTGAACTCAGGATCTCCTAACTTCAGGGCTGGTGCTCTATCCACTGTGCCACCTAGCTGCCCCTATTTTCACTTTTTTTTTCCCTTTCTCATGGTTTTTTCCTTTTGTTTTGATTTTATCCCTCCCAGTCTGATTCACATGGAAATATATTTTAAAAAATGAATATATACATATAACCTAAAAAATTAATTTAAAAAATAATGGAATAGCCATTGATGGACAGGGAACCAGATGTCCTGAATTCAAGTCCAGACCTTCTGTTTACTGGCTGTGTGATGTTGGGGAAGTCAGTTTCTTGAGCCTCAGTTTCCTTATTTACTAGATGGGAATTACTCAATCTGCAAGCTTATTCAATGTATTTTATGCACCATCAACTGATAAAAATGCTATAGATAGAAAGACAAAAACGAATCATTCCCCTGCCTTCAAATTTTACATTCAATTAGGAAAGAAAATATGTACAGATATAGGTCAATAGAAAATAAATAAGGGGTAAATTTAATATATTAAATTTAATTTTTGGAGAAGATGTATGCAATTGTGAGGATCTGAAAAGATTTCATGTAGAAGGTGAGCCTTGAAGTGAATCTTTTTTTTTTCTTTTTTACTTTTGAGACAATGGGGATTAAATGACGTGCTCAGAATCATACTTCTAATAAGTATCTGAGGCTGGATTCCTTAAGGTGAGTCTTGTAGAATATTCTAAGACATTCTAAGGAATAAAGGTAAAGAAAAAGAACATTTCAAACTGTAAATTCACTTTGACCTAGCAATATCATTGCTGGATCTGTATTATAAGAGAGATTAATAAAAACAAAAAGGAAAAGAATCTATATGTACAAAAATATTTATAGCAGTTCTTTTCTGGGGGCAAAGAATTAGAAACTGAAGGGATATCCATCAATTGGGGAATGACTGAATAAAATGTGGCATGTAATTATGAAGGACTACTATTGTGCTATAAGAAATGAAACTACTAGAAACCATTCACAACTTTAACAAAGTTGCAGGATACAAAATAAATCCATATAAATCATCACCATTTTTATATATTATCAATAAAGTTCAGCAGCAAGAGATACAAAAAGAAATTCCATTCAAAATAACTGTTGATAGTATAAAATATTTGGGAATTTATCTGCCATTTGAACTATATGAACTAAACTACAAAACACTTTCCACACAAATAAAATCAGACCTAGTCAATTGGAAAAACATAAAATGCTCATGGGTAGGCCAAGCGAATATAATAAAAATGACAATACTACCCAAACTAATTTACTTATTTAGTGCCATACCAATCAAACTCCCAAGAAATTATCTTACAGATATAGAAAAAAATAGTAGCAAAATTTATTTGGAAGAACAAAAGGTCAAGAGTTTCAAGAGAATTAATGAAAAAAAAAAAGGCTGATGAAGGTGGACTTGCTATACCAGATCTAAAACTATATTACAAAGCAGCGGTCATCAAAACCATTTGGTACTGGCTAAGAAATAGAGTAGTCGATCAGTGGAATAGGATAGAATCACAAGACAAACTAGGCAATAACTATAGTAGCAATTTAGTCTTTGATAAACCCAAAGACCCCAGCTTCTGGAATAAGTACTCACTATTTGATAAAAACTGCTGGGAAAATTGGAAACTAGTGTGGAAGAAATTAGGGCTTGACCCACATCTAACACCACATACCAAGACAAGATCTAAATGGGTCCATGACCTGGATATAAAGAGTGATATTATAAGTAAATTAGAGGAACGTAATATAGTTTACCTCTCAGACCTATGGAGATGGAATAAATTTATGTCCAAAGAAGAACTGGAACTCTTAATTGAAAACCAGATAGATAACTTTGACTATATTAAGTTCAAAAGTTTTTGTACAAACAAAACCAATGCAGTCAAGATTAGGAGGGAAGCAATAAATTGGGAAATCATCTTTATATTTAAGGGTTCTGATAAAGGTCTCATCTCTAAACTATATAGAGAATTGTCTCATATTTATAAGAATTCAAGCCATTCTCCAATCGATAAATGGTCAAAGATATGAACAGACAATTTTCAGAAGATGAAATTAAAACTATTTGTAGTCATATGAAAAGGTGCTCCAAATCACTATTGATCAGAGAAATGCAAATTAAAACAACCCTGAGGTACCACTACACACCTGTCAGATTGGCTAAAATGACAGGAAAAGTTAATGATGAATGTTGGAGGGGATGTGGGAAGGCTGGGACACTGATGCATTGTTGGTGGAGCTGTGAATGGATCCAGCCGTTCTGGAGAGCAATTTGGAGCTATGCTCAAAAAATTATCAAACTGTGCATACCTTTTGACCCAGCAGCATTTCTATTGGGCTTATATCCCAAAGAAATCATAAAGGAAGGAAAGGGCCCCACATGTGCAAGAATGTTTGTGGCAGCCCTTTTTGTAGTGGCTAGAAACTGGAAATTGAATAGATGCCCTTCAATTGGAGAATGGCTGAATAAATTATGGCATATGAATATTATGGAATATTATTGTTCTGTGAGAGACGACCAGCAGGATGATTTCAGAGAGGCCTGGAGAGACTTGCATGAACTGATGCTGAGTAAAATGAGCAGAACCAGGAGATCATTATATACGGCAACAACAATACTATATGACGATCAATTCTGATGAACATGGCTCTCTGCAACAATGAAATGGGTTTTTTTTGGGTTTTTTTTTTTTCTGAGGCAATGAGGTTAAGTGACTTGCCCAGGGTCACACAGCTAGGGAATGTTAAGTGTCTGAGACCAGATTTGAACCCAGGTCCTCCTGACTTCAGGGCTGGTGCTCTATCCACTGCACCACCTAGCTGCCCCAACAATGAAATGTTTCAAACCACTTCCAATTGTTCACTGAAGGAAGCCATATACTCCCAGAGAAAGGGATGTGAGATGTGGACCACAACATAACATTCTCATACTCTTGATTGATGTTTGCTTACATTGTGTTTCCTTTATATGATATGTCTTTCGTGTAGATACAATTTTTCTTGCACAACAATGATAAGTGTGGAAATGTGTATACATATATTCCATCTGTCAAGTATTTTAACATAATTAACATGTAGTGGATATCCTGCCATCTAGGGGAGGGGTGGGGAGTTGGGGGGAAAAATTTGTAACAGAAAGCTATGTAAGGGTTAATGTTGAAGAATTACCCATACATATGTTTTGCAAATAAAATAAAATAAAAAAGAAAAAGAAAAAAAAAGAAATGATGATCAGAGTTCCAGGGGTGGAGCCAAGATGGTGGAGATCAGACATGAGTCTCTGTAACCTCCTCTAACCTTCCGTCAAACCAACAGCAGATGAACCTCTAGACTGGTTTTGAAGTCAAAGAATCCACAGTATCTGGGGTACAACACATTTCTAGACGAAGATACCCTGGAAGAACTTCAAAACAGGTCTGTTTCAACTGGGCAGGGGGGTGGTCTGCCAAACCCAGACTGCAGCACAGGGAGACCGGGGCAGGGAGCTGGAGCAGGGAGTTGGAGTGCTGAGGCTTCCACACATCAGGGAGTCTTCTGTGACCTCTTGGGCCAATCTGTCCTGATTGTAAGCAGGTGGTTTGGAAGATCTGCCTTTTGTGCTGGGTAGATTGTGAACTACTGAACCCCTGAAGGATGCCTGACCTACCTGTCATTACACAGCACCCTAAAGCAATCAATCAGTCAGCAGAACTGCCCAGCACGTGAAATAACTCAATCAGCAGAACTGCCCAGCACCTGAAATAACTCAATCAGCAGAACTACCCCAGGGCAAATTAAAGCAGCTGTCCCTCCTTTGCCTTGAACAGACCTCACACCTTTTAAAAATGAGTAAGAAACCAAAAAGAACTCTCACCATAGACAGCTTTTATAGAGAAAGGGAAGAACAGACCTCAAATCCTGAGGTCCCTAAAGGTAAAGCAACCCCAGAAAAAGCCCCAAAGAGAAATAAGCTGGATCCCATGTCACAAGGTTTTCTTTGAAGATTGCATAAAGGACCTTAAAAGAGAGTTAGAAGAAATATGGGGAAACAAAATGAGATCATTGCAAAAAAAATGGAAAAACTGGAAAAAGAATGCAATGGACAAAAAAATGTAATTGGTCAATTGCAAAAGGAGCTAAAATAAACCAGTAACTGAAGAAAATAAGACATTAAAAGTTAGAATCGAACAAATTGAAGTGAATGACTCAACAAGACTTCAAGAATCAGTCAAACTACAACAACAACAAAAAATAAAAATATAGAAGAAAATATGAAATATCTCCTAGGAAAAACAACTGACCTGAAAAATAGGTCTAGGAGAGACAATCTAAGGATTATAGGGCTTCCTGAAAGCCATGATGAAAAAAAGAACCTACACACTATCTTCCAGGAAATCATGAAAGAAAACTGCCCTGATATTTTAGAATCAGAAAGCAAAATAACTATTGAAGCAATCCACTGATCACCTCCTGAAAGAAACCCCAAAATTAAATCCCCAAGGAATATCGTGGCTAAATTTCAGAACTATCATACCAAGGAAAAGATATTGTGAGCAGCCAGAAAGAAACAATTTAAAGGGGCAGCTAAGTGGCAGAGTGGATAAAGCACCAGCCCTGAAGTCAGAAGGACCTGAGTTCAAATCTGGTCTCAAACACTTAACACTTCCTAGCTGTGTGACCCTGGGCAAATCACTTAACCCTAATTGCCTCAGCAAAAAAAGAAAGGAAGGAAGGAAGGAAGGAAGGAAGGAAGGAAGGAAGGAAGGAAGGAAGGAAGGAAGGAAGGAAGGAAGGAAGGAAGGAAGGAAGAAAGGAAGAAAGGAAGGAAGAAAGAAAGAAAAACAATTTAAATACCAAGGAGCCACAATTAGGATCACCCAGGACCTGGCAGCTTCAACCTTAAAGGATGGAAGGACCTGGAATCTGATATTCCAGAAATGAAAGGAACTGGTATTATAGCCAAGAATAAGCTATCCAGCTAAAATGAGCATTATCTTTCAGGAAAGAAGATGGACATTCAATTATATTGGTAAAATTCACCCATTTCTAATGAAAAATCCAGAACTGAACAAAAAACTTGATCTCTAAACACAGAACTCAAGAGAAACATAAAAAAGTAAAGAGGAAAAAAAAACTCTTGAGAACTATATTTGTGTTACAGATATACTCAGAGAATGAGGGTTGATTTTATTATGATATTATGGGAATGATATTATGATACCATGAAAAACAAATTAGAGGTAGAAAAGGGATAACACTGGAAGAAGAGGGAAAAGGAGGTAAAATAAGGGAAATTACATCACATGTAGAGGCAAAGAAAACCTATTATAATTGAGGGAAAGAAGGGAAGGGCATGAACACTGTGTTAATCTTAATCTCATTAGATTTGGCTCTGAGAGAATAATAGACATATTTGGTATCCCAAAGAAATTTGTTTTACTTTATAAGGAAATAGGAGGGAAAGGGGGAAAGGGAAAGACTAATAGAAGGGAAAACAGAAGAATTAGGGGAAAAGTGTAAAAAAAGGGGGGGCTCTAAAGGGGAAGGATTGTTCGAGGGAAGTGGTTATCAAAAGCAAAATATTAGGGAGGAGGGAAAGGGGATAGGAAAGAGAAAAGCATAACCTAGGGTAAATAAGATGGCAGGAAATACAGAATTAGTTATTTTAACTGTGAATGTGAATGGAATGAATTCTCCCATAAAGCAGAAGTGGATACCAGACTGGATTAAAAGCCAGAATCCAATAATATGCTGTTTGCAAGAAACATATTTAAAGCATAATAATACATACAAAGTGAAGATAAAGGGCTGGAGCAGAATCTATTATGCTTCAGGTGAACAACAACAACAACAACAACAACAAAAACAGGGGTAGCAATCTTGATCTCAGATCAAATAAAAGCAAAGATAGATTTAATTAAAAGAGACAAGGAAGGAAACTATATCTTACTAAAGGGTACCATAGATAATGAAGCAATATCAATACTAAACATATATGCACCAAGTGGTATAGCATGGAAATTCTTAGAGAAAATTTTCAGAGAGATGCCAGAAGAAATAGACAGCAAAACTATAATAGTGGTGGATCTCAACCTCCCTCTCTCAGAACTAGATACATCAAACCACAAAATAAATAAGAAAGAAGTTAAGGAGGTAAATAAAATGTTAGAAAAGTTAAGTATGACAGATCTTTGGAGGAAATTAAATGGAGACAGAAAGGAGTTTACTTTTTTCTCAGCAGTTCATGGAACTTATACAAAAATTGACCATGTGTTAGGACACAAAAACCTCAAAATCAAATGCAGGAAGGCAGAAATAGTAAAAGGATTTTTTTCAGATCATGATGCAATAAAAATCACATGCAATATAAGGTCAGGAAAAAACAGACCAAAAAACAATTGGAAACTAAATAATCTCATCCTAAAGAATGAATGGGTGGCCATTCTTCAATAGATAAGTGGTCAAGGGATATGAACAGACAATTTTCAGATGATGAAATTAAAAGCATCTCTAGTCATATGAAAAGTTGCTCCAAATTACTATTGATCAGAGAAATGCAAATTACGACAACGCTGAGATATCACTACACACCTGTCAGATTGGCTAAAATGACAGGAAAAGATAACGATGAATGTTGGAGGGGATGTGGGAAAACTGGGACACTAATACATTGTTGGTGGAACTGTGAATGGATCCAACCATTCTGGAGAGCAATTTGGAGCTATGCTCAAAAAGTTGTCAAACTGTGCATACCCTTTGACCCAGCAGTGTTTCTATTGGGCCTATATCCCAAAGAGATCTTAGAGGAGGGAAAGGGCCCCACATGTGCAAGAATGTTTGTGGCAGCCCTTTTTGTAGTGGCTAGAAACTGGAAACTGAAGGGATGCCCATCAATTGGAGAGTGGCTGAATAAATTATGGTATATGAATGTTATGGAATATTATTGCTCTGTAAGAAACAACCAGCAGGACGATTTCAGAGAGGCCTGGAGAGACTTGCATGAACTGATGCTGAGTGAAACGAGCAGAATCAGGAGATCATCATACACAGCAACAACAGTATTACATGATGATCAATTCTGATGGACATGGCTCTCTGCAACAAAGAATTGTCTCAAACCAGTTCCAATTGTTCACTGAAGAAAACCATATACACCCACAGAGAGGGAAATGAAATATGGACCACAACGTAACATTTTCATGATCTCTATTGACATTTGCTTGCATTGTGTTGCCTTTCTCTGATTCTTTTTTTTTTCTTGTAGATAGGATTTTTCTTGCATAACTTCTCAAGCATTTCAACATTATTAACATGTAGTGGACTTCCTGCCATCTAGGGGAGGGGAGGGGACTGGGGGTAAAATTTGTAATGGAAAGCTTTGTAAAGATCAATGTTGGGGAACTACCCATACATATGTTATACAAATAAAAAGCTTTAATTAAAAAAAAAATAATGAATGGGTGAAACAGCAAATTACAGACACAATTACTAATTTTGTCCAAGAGAATGACAATAATGACACAACATACCAAAATTTTGTGGGATGCAACCAAAGTGGTAATATGGGGAAATTTTATATCTCTGGGTTCTTATTTGCATAAAATAGAGAAGGAGAAAATCAATGAATTGGACTTGCAACTAAAAAAGCTAGAAAAAGAACAAATTAAAAATCCCCAATCAAATACCAAACTTGAAATCCTAAAAATAAAAGGAGAGATTAATAAAATTGAAAGTAAAAAAATGATTGAATTAATAAATAAAACTAAAAGTTGGTTTTATGAAAAAACCAACAAAATAGATAAACCTCTAGTTAATTTGATTAGAAAAAAGAAAGAGGAAAATCAAATTGTTAGTCTCAAAAATGAAAAGGGAGAACTTTCCACCAATGAAGAGGAAATTTGAGCAATAATTAGGAGTTACTTTGCCCAACTTTATGCCAACAAATTTGATAACCTAAGTGAAATGGAGGAGTATCTACAAAATATATACAAAAATATAGATTGCCCAGATTAACAGAAGAGAAAATAGGTGGCACAGTGGATAGAGCACCAGCCCTGAAGTCAGGAGGACCTGAGTTCAAATTTGGTCTCACTTAACATTCCCTTGCTGTGTGACCCTGGGCAAGTCATTTAACCTTAATTGCCTCAGCCAAAAAAAAAAAAAAAGAAGAGGAAATAAATTACTTAAATAGTCCCATTTCAGAAAAAGAAATAGAACAAGTCATTAATCAACTCCCTAAGAAAAAAATCCCCAGGACCAGATAGATTTACACGTGAATTCTACCAAACATTTAAAGAACAATTAACTCCAATATTATATAAACTATTTGAAAAAATAGGAATGAAGGACTCCTACCAAATTTCTCTTATGACACAGACATGGTACTGATACCTAAACCAGGTAGAACAAAAACAGAGAAAGAAAATTATAGACCAATCTCCCTAATGAATATTGATGCAAAAATCTTAAATAAAATATTAGCAAAGAGATAACAGAAAATCATCCCCAGAATAATACACCATGACTAAGTAGGATTTATACCAGGAATGCAGGGATGGTTCAATATTAGGAAAACTATTAGCATAATTGACTATATCAATAGCCAAATTAACAAAAAACATATGATTATCTCAATAGACGCAGAAAAAGGATAAAATCCAACATCCATTCCTATTAAAAAACACTAGAGAACATAGGAATAAATGGAGTTTTCTTTAAAATAGTCAGTAGCATCTATTTAAAACCATCAGCTAGCATCATATGTAATGGTGATAAAGTGGAACCATTCCCAGTAAGATTAGGGGTGAAACAAGGTTGCCCACTATCACCATTACTATTCAATATTGTATTAGAAATGCTAGCTTTATTTCTAGTCAGATGAAAAGGTGCTCCAAATCACTATTGATCAGAGAAATGCAAATCAAGACAACTCTGAGATGCCACTACATACCTGGTCAGATTAGCTAAGATGACAGGAAAGGATAACGAATGTTGGAGGGGATGTGGGAAAACTAGGACACTGGTACATTGTTGGTGGAACTGTGAACGGATCCAACCGTTCTGGAGAGAACTTTGGAACTATGCTCAAAAAGTTATCAAACTGTGCATACCTTTTGACCCAGCAGTGTTTCTATTGGGTTTATATCCCAAAGAAATCTTAAAGAAAGGAAAGGGCCCCACATGTGCAAGAATGTTTGTGGCAGCCCTTTTTGTAGTGGCTAGAAACTGGAAACTGAATGGATGCCCATCAATTGGAGAATGGCTGAATACATTATGGTATATGAATGTTATGGAATATTATTGTTCTGTAAGAAACGACCAACAAGAGGATTTCAGAGAGACCTGGAGAGACTTGCATGAACTGATGCTGAGTGAAATCAGCAGAACCAGGAGAACATTATACACAGCAACAAGAAAGACTATACGATGATCAATTCTGATGGACATGGCTCTCTTCAACAATGATGTGATTCAAATCAGTTCCAATTGTTCAGTGATGAAGATAGTCATATACATCCAGAGAGAGGCCTGAGGGAACTGAGTGTGAACCACAACACAACATTTTAACACTTTCTGTGAATATTTCCTTGCATTTTGTTTTCCTTCTTAGGTTGGTTTTTTTTTCTCTTGTGCAGTAAGATAACTCTACAGATATGTATACATATATTGGATTTGTCATATAATTTAACATATTTAACATGTATTAGATTACCTGTCATCTAGGGGTGGGGGTTGGGGGAAAGAGGGAAAAATTTGGAACAAAAAAATTTTTTTTTGCAAATGTCAATGTAGAAAAATCATATGTTCTGTAAATAAAAAGCTTTAATTAAAAAAAGAAAAGAAAAGAAATGATGAGAAGGATGCTCTCAGAAAAAACTTGGAAAGACTTCCTTGAAAGTGAAATGAACCAGATACAAAGTAACAGCAATATTGTAAGATGATCAACTGTAAATGGCGATTCTCTGCAATACAATGATCTAAGACAACTCTGAAGGACTTATGATGAAAAATGCTGTCTATCCCCAAAGAAAGAATTGATAGACTAAATGCAGATCAAAGCATATTTTTCACTTTATTTTTTCTTGTGTTTCCCCTCTTTGATCTGTTTTTTTTTTCTTTTACAACTGTGACTAATATGGAAATATGTTTTACATGAGAGCACATATATAAACTAGATCAAACTGCCTACCTTCTTTAGAAGAGAAGGGAGGGATGGAGAGGAAAAAAAATTGGAACTCAAAATATTATAAAAATGAATGCTACAAATTTTTTTATAATGTCTTTGGAAGGGAAATAAAATTCTATTATATGAGGAAAGAACATTTCAGGTATGCAGCACAATTGATGCAAAGAGACCGAAATAATACTAGGAATAGTAAGGGGAAGTAGTGGATGGAACACCTGGCCTAGAGTCAGGGACACTTGAATTCAAATCTGGCCTCTGATACTTACTGGCTGTGTGGCCCTTCAAAGCCATTTAACCCCTGTGTCCTTCATTTCCTCATCTATAAAATAGCAATAATAACACTGGCCTTCCAGGGTTGTGGTAAAGATCAAAGGTAACATTTGTAAAATGCTTAGAATATTGCCAGGCACAAAGTAGGTGCTTTATAAATGTTCACCATTACTGATGTCTTTATTGTCATGGATGAGAAGTGGCAAGCAGATCAGCATAGTGTCTTGAAATTGGTAAAGTAGCTTGGGGCAAGATTGGGATCAGCCTTAAATGCCGAACAAAGGAGTTTATATTTGGGCTAATAGGGAGCCATTGGAGTTTATTGAGCAGGAGAGTGACAAGATCAGATCTTTTTTTTTTTTCCCCATCACAGTTGATCATCACATACAACTATACCAGATTACAGGAAAATTATTTTTTACAATTACATTTACCAGTCTTCTAGTAGTGGGAGGAAGAAACACTTTCTGAGATGACTTCAATGAAATGGTATAAATGTGAGTTGTTAATCACTAAGTTGATTGAATGAATGGATAGGTAAAAAACAGAGGGAAGCCTGAGGTTAGACAGGAGTTTTTGAGATGTTGCAAGAGATTTCCGGGTTGAGAGATAAGAGCATGGAGCTGTTGTAAAAGAGATGTTTGTAATACAGCCACATGAAAAAAAAATGTGGTCCCAAAAGCAATATCATCCCTGAAAGAGGAACAGTTGTTTTTTTTTCTTTTTAAAGAATGGTCCAAATTCTGACATCCACTTTCTGAGAACCTTTCTTGTTCCAAAAAACAGAAGTGCTCAGTCGGATACAATTTTAGCTTAAAGTGGATGATTGAAGGGTTTCCAGAATGGGTCAACTGTCAAAATATTCTTTCAACAGAAAATTAAAATAAATTAAATTTAACACACATTGATTAAGCATCCCAAAATATTTATTTAGTGTGTTTGAAGTTCAGCACCAGATGATGAGAGTGATGGTAAGGCACCAATTGTCAGGATTTGGTCATATAAAGAATTCACAATGGCCATTCTTTTGGGCAAATGGTAAGTTTAGGAGAAGATATTACAGACAAAACAAAGAGATACAATAGACACCAGGAATGGTAAGGATGAGATAAATTTGGGAGAACAGGTAGTTAGCTAAAAGAAGGGGAAAGACACCACAAGACAGAACTCCACTATGGTGGGCAATAACCCAAAAGGAAGACGGTCTGGGCCATAAGCAGATTTATAGGGGAAATTTAACCTCAGAGGTTTGATATAACTTGGATTTCTAACTGAACACAGCAAGGTGGAGCTACCCATAACCTCCACAGATGGTGAATCTATAAGATTATACTGATCCCCATCAGTGCTCTTCCCTGCTTGGTTTAGGGAATAATCTTATCAGTACTTCAGACTTTCTCTGCCAACCCCAAATAGTTACTTACGACTTCATCATATCGGTACTGGGTACTGGGGATCTAAAGCTAAAGATGATCTAGCTCTTATAACCTTTAAGGTTTGTATATTTTATAAAGGGACTGGTTATGAATAAATAAATACAATAAATAAAGATAAAGCTGGTCTAGTTTTTATACCCTTAAGGTTCTTATATTTTATCAAGGAACTAGATAAGAATAAGTAAATACCAATAAAGAAAAGATGGCACTTCAATAATGAGGTGATTCAAGGCAATCCCAATAGACTTATGATGGAGAGAGTCATCTTCATCCAAAGAAAGAATTCTGAAGATTGAATGTGGATCAAAGCATAGTAGTTTGACTTTTGTTGTTTGTTTGTGTGCTTGTTTTTTTTCTTTCACTTTTTGATCTGATTTTTCTTGTACATATGGAAATATGTTTGGAAGAATTGCACATGTTTAACCTATATTGGATTGCTTTCTATCTTTGGGAGGAGGTGAGAGGGAGGGAGGAAGAAAAAATTTAGAACACAAGGTTTTGCAAAAGTGAATGTTGAAAAGTATCTTTGTATGTGTTTGGAAAAATTAAAAGCTATAAAAAAGATAAATGTGGCCTAGTTTTTGTAGCCATTAAGAATCTTGTATTTTATCAAGGGGCTACATATGAATAAATAAATAAATACAGAATAGTTTCAGAAATGGGCAGCTAGGTGGTGTAGTGGATAGTTAAAAAGCCGGCCTCAGACTTTACTAGCTGTGTGACCCTGGTTAAGTTAATTAAATTTATTTGAATTAGTTTCCTTATTTGTGTAATAAGCTGGAGAAGAAAAGAGCAAATGGCTCCAGCATCTTTGCCAAGAAAACCCCAAAGAGTCAGACATAATTGAAACAATTGAATAACAAGTTCCAGTAAAAGAGTGCCAATAACTGAAGAAGTGAGGAGGGGTCTTGGATAGGAAGTGGCTCCTGAGTATACTTTGAAGGAAGTTCTGGATTCTTAGAGGTGGAGACAAGGGGAATCATTTGTTCAAAATGCATGGAAGTGAGAGATGGAATCTGTGTATGGGAAACAATTACCAAGCCAGTTTAAATTCACCTGACATAATATTCTTTTATATGCAAGATGGGGTGGAGGTGAGGAAGAAAGAGTACTGGCCTTGAGGATCAGGAGACCTGTGAATGAAGCCTCCTTCTGCTAAGTCACAATGATCGAGTCTCAATTTCCTCCCCTATGAAATAGGGCTAATAAGGCCTGTCTGGTCTGTCTTACAGGGTTGTTGTTATGGAAGAGCTTGAAAATCTTTTATGAAGTTAAATGAGTTATTATTAAAGTGAACCAAAGAATCCCCTTTCTTGGAGGTCAGAGGTAGAAGAGGAAGTAGGAAGGGAAACTGAAATCTCTCTCTCTCCTTTTGTAAGTAATCCTTTCCTACTCATTGGAGGAAGAAAACTGAGTGAGGAATGGAGAAGTCAGACTCTTATGGGCTTTGGATTCTGTTACTCTTGGCAATGGGATACTTCCTGTTGTCCTCTCTAGCCCTAATGACAAAACTGGGAAATTAAGGCCAAAGGAAGAAAAAGGATTAAAAATTAAGATTTAGGAATCTAGATCTTTCTATTAGATGATCTGAGTTTGAAATGACTTGTGGGACTACTATTTAGCATAGTCCTTGGTGTATAGCAAGCACTTAACAAAAGCTTATTAATTTAATTTCTCTATGTCTCAGTTTCCTCATCTGGAAAATAGAAATGTCAATCCTTATATTATCTATGTGAAGGTCATTGTGAGGAAAATGCTTTAAAGAATCAAAGTATGATAGAAGTAAGAGTTATTAGAAATCATAAGACAAATAATTCAATCAGTTAACATTTATTAAGCACCTACTATGTGCCAGGCACTGCATTAGAAGTGGGGAAACAACAAATTAAATTAGATTAACCTTTCTTTATTAATCACCTGCTATGTACAGGGTATTGCTGGTAATACAAGAGGAGACATGGAATTCTCCCTGCCTTCAAGGAGCTTACATTCTATTAGGGGAGAAAGAACATTTAAGTCTAGGTATATATTAAATAGATACAGGATTATGGGGGTGGGGGAAGAAAGATACCCTGGGAACTGGGAAGATTAGGAAAGGTCTCATATAAAAGGTTCAAATATGGCAAATTCTTAAGAAGAGTAGAGGGCAGCTGGGCAGTACAGTGGATAGTGCCAGTCCTAGAGTCAGAAAGAACTGTCAGACACTTACTAGCTGTGAGACCTTGTCAAATCTCTTCATTCTCTTTGCCTCAGTTTCCTTATCTGTAAAATGAGCTGGAGAAAAAATGGCAAAATACTTCCACAACAACCCCAAATGGGCTTATGGAGAGCTGGACACATGAAATACCTGACAATAGAAAGAGTAGAAAATGCTGTAAAAGCAGATGAGGGCTAAGTTGTTTTTGCAATATTAAGGATGAGTGACCATGGGGTGCTCTCTCCCCTTCAGATCCAAGTTCCACCTTTATTTGGGCTTAATCAAGTGTAGAAGACTCTAGATTCTTAAGAAATTGATCAAGCAACTGAGATGGACTTAGTTCTTCTCAACAATGAGGGTGATTCAAGGCAACTCCCATAAATTTGGGACAGTTTGCATCCAGAGAGTGAGCTATGGAGACTGCTCATGGATCTAAATGTAGTACTTTCTTTGTTTGTTTTCTTTCTCGGTTTTTTTTTTTTGCTTTTGATCTTATTTTTCTTATACAACATGTCAGATATGGAAATATGTTTAAAGCAATTGCACATATTTAACCCATATCAGATAACTTGCTCTCTTGGGAAGGGAAGAGGGAAGGGAAAAGGGAGAAAATTTGGGACACAAAGTCATACAAAAACGAATGTTGAAAACTATCTTTACATGTATTTGGAAAAATGAAACTTTATTGAAATTTTTTTTAAAAAAGAAAAAGATCAAGTTGTTTCTCTTTGCCTCTGACTGGAAACCTCCTTTTCTGGATCAACTGGTCACCTAGACATAGAGAAAGAAATACGAAGCATAAGAAATAGCCTGAAGTCATGGTTCTTACTCATATTCACCTTTGGGGTACCTGGCCACCTTACCCATGTATGAGTAAACTATCATACTCATCAGAGTGGAGGAGCAGAAGAAGAAATCCTCTTCTCATTTATGAGAAGTCCAAGAGAGATCAATCAAAGTTTCTAAGTCATATATTCAGGAAAAGGCAAGAAGAGAATGATAGTGGACAATTGTCTCTTTCTTTAAAGACCATCTACTATGCTGTTCTTCCTGGCCAAGCAGCCAATTCTTTTTGCTCCAGCCCCTTCCCAGGTGCCACCAGGTAGACCAAGGTATGACTGCATCATCCCTGTGCTCTTCAGCACTGAGCATGTGCCATCATTGTAAGTTGAGCTCTATTCCATGCATGCTCCATGGACTGTATGTTCCATCACACTTCCATACATTGGTACTTCAGCTTAGTGCTGAGGTGACCCTGAGTGCTCTGGGGTTCTGGCAGGTCCTTGAAGTACAGGCCTGGTGATGTTGTTTGAGGATCAGTCTAGATACACTCAGAGATACTCATCACTATGAGATATTGGCCACAGGGTGATGAATGCTTTTGGATCACAAAATGCTGAAAGATTTAATAAGTCATGGAGACATTGCAAACTATATCACAGGGGGAATTACCCAATTTTAAGATCACAGATAAGTAAGCTATTGATGTGGAGATGGAATCGTGTTAAGTCAACAACAATAACAAGCATTGATTAAACACCTACTATGTACTAAGCCCTGGGGATTCGTTAGTTCATATAACTGTAAGAATATTCATTGTTTATAGTGAAGACACATCAATTTAATAGAAATAATACCACTTAAATTATTTTACAGATTTTAGTATCAATATGTCAAATTCTTAAAGCCTTATTCTATAGAATTAGAAGTCATTTGGAGGAACAAAAGCACTAGAGGAAAATAATACAAAAAAAAAAGAAAGAACAAAAAAAAACATTATGGGAGCTAAAATTATACCATAAAGCTTAAAAGCATCAAACTTTAGCTAATAACACTCCACTTGGATCAGATAAAAAAAGAACTAGAAAGAATTAAATTAAATAAACCAGTTTTTGATAAATCTGAGACCCCAAATTGGGAAATAATTTTCTATTGACAAAAACTCTTGGGGGAATGGGTCAAAAATAGATTTAGACAGCATCTTACACCATACACCATTTAAAATAGAGACTACAGCTCCACATTAAAGGTCAGACAATAAAAAAGTAGAAGATAAGTAGATCGGCTGTGATTAGAGAAAAGTTCCTGAAACAAACCAAAGAGGCAATCATCAAAAATAAAAACAAAGCAGATAATTTCAAGAATATGAATTGTAAACATTTTTCTATGAACAAAACCAGTGCCAAGAGGAAGAGGAAAACTGATGACTGGAGGAAAATATGTCTAAATTAAATAGTTCTTATGAGGGTCATATAGCTAAGATATATATATATACACACACATATATATGTATATATGTACATATATAATATACACATATATATTCCCTGAAATACATATGTATATGTATTCTCTGAAAACCCCCACAGCTGTAACACACTTAAAAGAATCACAACTCAGCCTTTACTGATGCAAATGTTTGTGGATTGAGGATGAAATAAATTGGGAGGCAAGGGAGAAGAGGAGAGAGGTCAGAGACTGCAACTGCCTCTCAGTCTCCTTGTATCATTATCATCCTCTCACATGAAGGGATCTATTCTACTGGTCAGAATTAGATCCCCAGCAACCACTAGCATGTGGCTCCAGCATTATATATACATACACAGAGAGACAGAGACAAAGAGAGAGAGAGAGAGAGAGAGAGAGAGAGAGAGAGAGAGAGAGAGAAGGAGCGAGACAGAGACAGACAAACAGACAGAGAGAGAGAGAGAGAGAGAGAGAAAGAGAGAGAGAATGAGGGAGACAGAGACAGAGACACAGAGAGACAGAGACAGAGACTGAGACAGACAGAGACAGAAAAGAGAGAAGGAGGGAGACAGAGACAGAGACACAGAGACAGACAGAGAAAGATAGAGACAGAGACAGAGAGAGAGACAGCTGCCAGAGTGGTCTTCCCAATGCACATGTCAGACTATGTCACCTTTCTAGTCAATAAATCCCATTCCTTTTGGGATTTCCATTCATTCTGGGATCACTTTCACATCTAAGCTCTCTCCCACCCTAACCTCTTCCTGTCTTTTTGGTTTCCTTATATATTACTCCCCATTCATGGAATCTACAATCCACTCATACTGACCAATCAGCTATTCCCACATACAGCTTGTCATCTCCCAAATCCATACCTTTGCCCTAGCTTTCCTCCTACCTCAAATATTCCTCATTCCCACATCTGCTTCTTAGATTTTCTGGATTCTTTCAAGATTCAACTGCCAACTTTTTCAGGAATCTTTTCTATTTTCTACTAACACCCTGTTATTAGTATTATTACCTCTTAGGTTATCTTGTATCTAATTACACCTTACATGTTTCTTGTATATAACTATTTTTGTACCTATTATCATCTATCCACTATTAAAATGTAAATTTCTTTATCATAAGTACGACAATGACAACTACTACCATTCAATATTTATACATCACTTACTATGTGCCAGGCACTGTGCTAAATGCTTTACAAATATTATCTTCTGTTAGATTGTAACTTTCTTGATCATAGAGACTACTGCTACTATTACTACTATCACTACCACCATTACCACTACCACTACTACTACTAGTACTACTACTACTACTATCACTACTACTACTTTTTTTAATTAATTAAAGCTTTTTATTTACAGAACATATGAGTGATTTGACCTTTGCAAAAATTTTTTTATTCCAAATTTTTCCCCTCCTTTCCCCCAACCCCTCCCTTAGATGACAGGTAGTCGATACATGTTAAATATGTTAAATTATATGCCAAATCCAATACATGTATACATATCTATACAGTTATCTTACTGCACAAGAAAAATCAGATCTAGAAAGAGAAAGAAAAAAACAACCTAAGAAGGAAAACAAAATGCATGGAAATATTCACAGAAAGCGTTAAAATGCTGTGTTGTGGTCCACACTCAGTTCCCACAGGCCTCTCTCTGGATGTATATGACTATCTTTATTGCTGAACAATAGGAACTGGTTTGAATAAAATCATTGTTGAAGAGAAACATGTCCATCAGAATTGATCATCACGTAATATTATTGTTGCTGTGTATAATGATCTCCTGGTTCTGCTCGTTTCACTCAGCATCAGTTCATGCAAGTATCTCCAGGCCTCTCTGAAGTCGTCCTGCTGGTCGTTTCTTACAGAACAATAGTATTCCATAACATTCATATACCATAATTTATTCAGCCACTCTCCAATTGATGGGCATCCATTCAATTTCCAGTTTCTAGCCACTACAAAAAGGGCTGCCACAAACATTCTTGCACATGTGGGGCCCTTTTCTTCCTTTAAGATTTCTTTGGGATATAAGCCCAATAGAAACACTGTTGGGTCAAAGGATATGCACAGTTTGATAACTTTTTGAGCATAGGTCTAGATTGCTCTCCAGAATGGTTGGATCCACCAACAATGTATCAGTGTCCCAGTTTTCCCACCTCCCCTCCAATATTCATCATTATCTTTTTCTGTCATTTTAGCCGATCTGATAGGTGTGTATATCACTATTACTACTGCCCAATATTTATATAGCAGGCACTTGCAAAGTGCTTTACAAATATTATCATCTGTTAAAAAGTAAGTTCCTTGGTCATAGGGGCTACCATCACCACCACCACTACTACTACTTCTATTACTACTACTACCACCAAATATCATTCAGCATCTATTATGTGCCAGTCACTGTGGTAAGTCTTTTATAAATATTTCCATTTCTTGTTAGAATCTCCTTGATTACAAGTGTACTACTACTACTAATAATAATACCAGCGGTTATTAAGCTTCTATTATGAGCCAGAGACTATGCTAAAATTTATATATATATTATCTCAATTGATTCTCACATCAACTCTGGGAGGTAGGTGCTATTATTATCCTTGTTTTGCAGATGAGAAAACTGTCATTTTTGCCTAGCTCAGTGAGTAAACACTCAATAAATTCTTGTGGATTGATTTTCCAAATCAATAAAATTAAATAATATTAACTAACAGCTCTTAAGAAGAATTGAAAACTATAATCATGAGAAAACTTGTTCTAAATCAGTAATAATAAGAGATGAAAATTTGAGCACTCTGAAGTACCACTCTGTAGCCAGCAAATTGACAAAAATGGAAAAAGATGAGATGAGTCAACACTGGAGGTGTGGTAGAAGACAGGATGCTGTTGGTGGAACTGTGAAATCCTTTAAGATAACCACCCATAAGATAACCCAGAGAAGCCTGAAAAGATTACCACCCACCCCATCCCAACCCACAACCCAATCTGCCAGTCCAATTTGATATAAGCAGGGATGATGTTCTACTTGGAATTTATTAAATATTCTATTCAAGGAAGACTGATGGGTGTTTCAGCAAAACCTTCATTCAGGACAAGATTCACACTAGGACATTGCTATACTATTACTTTTATTACATTTCTTTTTTTTTTCAATTTTTCAATGGTATTTTATTTTGCCAATACACATAGTTTTCAACTTTCATTTTTGTAAGCTTTGTGTTCCAAATTTTTCTCCCCATTTCCCTCTCTCCTCCTTCCTCAAAAGAGCAAACCATCTGATAAAAGCTAAATATGTATAATTCTTTTGAACATATTTCCATATTTGTCATGTTGGGCAAGAAAAATGAGACTAAAAGAGGAAAAACCAGGAGAAAGAAAAAACCAACCAACCAAACAAAAAAAAAATGTTTCAATCCACATTCAGTCTCCATGGTTCTCTCTCTGGATGCAGATGGCATTTTCCATCACAAGTCTATTGGAATTGCCTTGGATCATCACGTTGTTGACAAAGGGGTCAAGTTCAGCAAGTTGATCATCACATTGTTGTTATTATATAAAATATTCTCTTGGTTCTGCTCACTTCACTCAGCATCAGTTCATGGAAGTATTTCTAGGCTTTTCTGAAATCAGCCTCTTCCTTATTTCTTATAAAACAATAATATTTCATTACATTCATATCCTATAACTTATTCAGCCATTTCAACAGATGAGCATCCGCTCAATTTCCAATTCCTTGCCACTACCAAAAAAAAAAGTTGCTACATTTCAAAGAAGTTTCCACAACACTCTCTAGAATATCAACCTCCTTTCTCAAATGTAGTTCCAAGGAATGAACAAGACTCTTCAGATGTGGTCTGACTAGGGCAGAATATAGAAGAACTATTACCTCCCTTAGTGTTTCCCTAACCACAACTGTAGTTAAGGGTTTAGCCTGCCTACCTATAAGAGGAACCCAGAGCTCAGACTTCCTGCTCCTGTCACGCATAAAGTCCAAAGAGAAATAAAAAATGGTCCCCAAGATTAAAGATACTTTATGTTCAATATTACTATTTATTGAGAATTAAATCAGCCTAGCAAATGTGTTTTAAAAATCTTTCAAGGATCCTTTTTCATCCCAAATTGCATCTCACCATTCAGATGCATAGTGGTTGTAATTTTGGGGAACCTGAAGGAAACTGATATAAATCTAATTTTTATAGCATCATTATTTCCTTATGATCTTATTTCCTATAGAAACTTTTTTTAATCTCTTTAAAAACATGTCTGAGTTAGAAGCCAAAACCCCTCTACAAAAGAGACAACTCCTGCTTTAGATTGTCTATGGTAAAGAGAAAAATTGCATTAACTGTAGTGCCTCTTCTCAAATTTTCTTTTAAAAATCTATTCTAGTATGCTAATGAGATAATATATGTAATAGTAATTGTCTATGTCTTCAAGGAGTTTCCACTTTTTTAAAAAATACATTTTATTAATATCTTTTATTTTTATGACACTCACATTTCCCATCATATCCATCCCTCCTCATCCTCTTCTTCCTCTTCCCAGAGTCATCTCTAGTATCAAAAGATTATAAGAGAAACAAAATTTAAAACAAATAATTCAACAAAACCAATCAAGATATTAAAAAGGCTCACATCCTTTACAATGCTCTGTACCCATAGCTCCCCATCTCTTCAAAGAACCAAGGTGAGATTCTTTTTCATATTTTTGGTAGGGAGGCAAACTTGGTCATTTTAATTTTACAGCATTCAATTCTTTTGTGGTTGTTCTTTACATTTTCATTGTTGTAGTCATTGCATGTATCATTTTCCTGGTTCTACATACTTCTCTTTGCATCTGTTCATATAAGACTTCTTAAGTTTCTCTCTAAGAAAAGTTTACATTCTTACAAGGGAAACAATGTGTCTCAAAGAGCCTTTCTGGTGAAAGGGCCCCACGTGTGCAAGAATGTTTGTGGCAGCCCTTTTTGTAGTGGCAAGAAACTGGAAACTGAATGGATGCCCATCAATTGGAGAGTGGCTGAATAAATTATGGTATATGAATGTCATGGAATATTATTGTTCTGTAAGAAACGACCAGCAGGACGATTTCAGAGAGGCCTGGAGAGACTTGCATGAACTGATGCTGAGTGAGATGAGCAGAACCAGGAGATCATTATACACAGCAAGACTATATGATGATCAATTCTGAAGGACATGGTTCTCTTCAACAATGGGATGATCCAGGCCATTTCCAATGATCTGTTGTGATGAAGAGAGCCATCTACACCCAGAGAGAGGCCTGTGGGAACTGAGTGTGGACCACAACACAGCATTCTCACTCTTTTTATTGTTGTTTGCTTGCATTTTGTTTTCTTTCTCAGTTTTTCCTTTTTGATCTGATTTTTCTAGTGAAGCGAGATAATTGTATGAATATGTATGCCTATATTGGATTTAACCTATATTTCAACACGGTTAACATATGTTGGATTATTTGCCATCTGGGGCAAGGGATGGAAGGAAGGAGGGGAAAATTTGGAGCACAAGGTTTTGCAAGGGTCAGTGTTAAAAAATTATACATGCATATGTTTTGAAAATAAAAAGCTTTAATAAAAAAGAAGAGTCTTTCTGGCTCTAAATTTATCGTCTTTTTTTTAATAGAAGGGCACTGGAAAGATGCTGGTGTCTACTGGCAGATATTCTGCCACTGGCACTTGGCTACGTAAGCCCTTGGGAGTCATGGAGCTGAGATTACACCAGGAAAAGATTTCTTCCTTAGGAGAGGCAAGAATTGTGTGTAAGCTCACCAAGGACTGATCAAAAGCCTAGAGTGCACTGCTTCTATGGTATATGAAAGTAAGAGAGCTAATGCTGGCTCTCCCTGCCCCAGCAGAGGTGCCAAAGAGCTTCAGCACTGGGGTTATCAGGTAGTCAGCTTCTCCTTGGGGATGACTAAGAGAGAGACTAGGAGTTGTTACTACCTCCCCTACTACTGCTACAGCTGCTTTCTCAATCATGGATGAGAGGCTGGACCCTACTGAATGTCAGCAAAAATGTCTAAAGTTGTCCTTGTCTGCAGGAGTCTACAGAGAGTGAAACTCCTTTCTCCTCTCACTCCAAGAAGAGTTTATTCTTTCTGAAGCTTAGCTCTGTTTCTTTCAAATTTACATTTTACAGTGTTATTCAGCCAGTCACTAAAAGCAAATATTACTAGAGCACCAGCCCTGAAGTCAGGAGGACCTGAGTTCAAATCTGGTCTCAGATACTTAACGCTTCCTAGTTGTGTGACCCTGGGCAAGTCACTTAACCCCAAATGCCTCAGGGGAAAAAAAAGGCAAATATTAAGAGAAATTTGGAGTTAACTCAAAATGCATGGGTGGCCTGTACACACACACACACACACACACTCACACACACATTCTCATACACACACACACACACACACTCACACACATATTTCATTTGCTCAAGGACAGTTGAGAGGGAAGTTATGGCTCACAATATACACGGAGAGAAGGAAGCTTTCTTTCTAAATTGCTGGGGTTTGCCCAGCTGGGGGCTCAAAACAAACCAGAGATTTACTTATAAATATTATTTTAATTCCCCTAAAGAAAGGAAAAGATGAAGCCATGTGAATCTGGACTGGGACTTCCCTGGGCCCACATGTGTCATTAGCAGTATTAGGATGACTGAGGTTTAGTTAGGAAAAACTTTTTCTTGGAGTTTATGTTGGCCCTTAGAGAGGAAGTCATGTCTGAGGTGAGGATGTGGGGAAAAGTGTGAGAATGGGGCCCACAGAAGAGGAACTAGTTCTGCCCTTGGCCAAATGCCTCTAATGCCTAACCTTGATTATACTGTGATTTTATGTACATGTACATATAGAATATGGGGGCATCTAGGCAATGAATAGAGTGTGAGCCCTTAAGTCTGAAGGATTTCAGTTGAAAACTGGCTTCAGACCCTTATAGCTGTGTGACTCTGAGCTAGTCATTTAATCTTGTTTGCCTCAGTTTCCTCATCTGAAAAATGAACTGGAGAAGGAAATGGCAAAGCACTCCAGTATCTTTTCCAGGAAAACAGCCAAGGGGATCAACACATAAACAGAATGTAGGCAAAATGTATACAAGGCAGTAGATAGACACTAGCAGCTGGGGAGATCAGGAAAAGTTTACCTAGATCAGGGATTCTTAATATATTTTTTTATGTCATGGGCCCCTTCTCAGGCTGGCAAGGTCTAGGACCTCTATCTCAGACTGACAGTTTGTTGTCTACATTTACAAGTGAAAGAAATGTTATTTTTGTTTAGAGGTGAGTGAAAATAAAGATGCCATTCTCCCCGACTCATCTGCAGATACCCTGAAATCCATCCACATAGTATCTTGTGGGTTTGGAGTTCATGGACCCCAAGTTAAGCACTCCTGCTAGAGAAGGCAGCCCTAGAATTGAGTCTTTTTTTAAATAATAGCCTTTTATTTTCTTTCTTTTTTGTAGCTTTTTATTTTCAAAATACATGCAAAGATAGTTTTCAACATTTACCCTTGCAAAACCTCGTGTTCCAAATTTTTCTCCCTCCTTTCCCCAACTCTCTCCCCTAGACAGAAAGTAATTCAATATATGCTAAACATGTGCAATTCTACTATACATATTGGAACTGAGGTTGGTTTGGTTTTTTTTTGGGGGGGAGGAAATTGGAGTTGTACAATTAGGAAGTGTCTAAGGTCAGATTTAAATTTAGGCCCTCCTGACTACAGATGCTCTATCTATGGCACCATCTAGATACCCTCCCCCTCAACCCCCCACCCTCAAACTGAGTGAATTGAATTTCCTTCTTCCTACACCCCTTTTTGGGAGGCCTACAACTCCCACTATGATAAAGTGTGATTAACACACACATACACACACACACATGAACCTTCAAATGCATTTTCAAATATACTAATCTATTGAACAAGCTAAAAAGGAGTGAATGACAGGATCATGAGAATATGACTGCAGGAAAACGCAGGAAATGAGGGATTTCAAAGGGTAGGGAGAGAAAGTATTCCAGGAATAGGATAAAGCCAGTACAAGGGCATGGAGCATTTGTGCAAGCATCTTGATACCCATGTTCATCCTCACTGAAGGCGTCTGACAACATGGCTTAAAAACCTCATGCTGGGGAAGCTAGGTGGCACAGTGGATAGAGCACCAGCCCTGAAGTCAGGAGGACCTGAGTTCAAATCTAGTCTCAGACACTTAACACTCCCTAGCTTGTGACCCTGGGCAAGTCACTTAACCCCAATTTCCTCAGCCAAAAAAACAAAAAACAAAAACAAAATAAAACAAAAAAAAAACCCTCATGCTAAAAAGTGAAGTTTGCTGCATCCATGACGTTTTATTGTGTTTGAGTAAATGATTCTGGTGTTGGTGATGGGAAGGTCATGAATGCACAATAAAAAATGACCATTGCTGTTGCTGTTTCCAACTCCATTTCTCCCAAGGTCTCCCTGCCATGTCTAGTAGTCTGAGACTACTCTAGCATTAAAGTCACTGGGAATTATAAGCTTTTCCACTTTTGGCACATTGATGGTAAGAGTCTCCAGTTCTTTATAAAAGTTTTCTTTGACTTCATCAGGATTTGTCATGGTAGGAACACAGGTACTGGTAATAGTGGCAGGGTATTTTCCTGCAATCACATTCTCATGATCCTGTCATTCACTCCTTTTTGGTGGGCATTTCAGCTTGTTCAATAGATTAGTATATTTGAAAATGCATTTGAATGTTCATGTGTGTGTGTGTGTGTGTGTGTTTGTGTACTAATCAGAGTTCATGACACTGGGAATTGTAGGCCTCCCAAAAAGGAGGGCAGGAGGAAGGAAGTGCTTGTCAAATTTGAGATAAGGAAATATTTCAAGTGATGAGAATGATAGAGAAAAATGAAATGGAGCAAAATTTGAAGAAGGAAATGATTAGACAAAGAATAGATAGAAAAGATATGTTATTTTTAGTTTGGGACAGAAAGCAAGAGTGAGCCAGAAAATAATTTGGTCTTCAAGACTGACTAACTATGGGAAAGACAATAGTCATTCCAAAGGATCACATATTTAGAACTGCCAAGTACATTAGGGAAAAGTGAATCCAACTCTGATTTTACAAGTGAGGAAAGGAAGTGAAATTTGTCCAATGTCACCAACTAGAAAATATCTCAGGCAGGATTTGAACTCAGGATTTCTTGTTCCTTAGCCCAGAGTCCTAACCACTAAATGAAACTGTTTCTTTCTTTCTTTTTTTCCTAAGACAATTGGGGTTAAGTGACTTGCCCAGGGTCACACAGCTAGGAAGTGTTAAGTGTCTGAGCACAGATTTGAACTCAGGGCTTCAGGGCTGGTGCTCTATCCACTGAGCCACCTAGCTGCCCAAAACTGTTTCTTACATAATGTAAAGCAGCAAGAATGATCCATCATCCTTAGAATCTGGGAGCAAATCATTCCTTTGAGATACACAAACACTGTCTGTGTGTCTCCAGGCAAATGGGAGCAGTTGCTGATCTCCAATGAGACAGTTTCCTCATAGAGACCTTGGTATATTGAGGAAGTCACAAGCCCAGAACAATTTCATGCTGCCATGGAGTTCTGAGGCTTTCAATTCATCTTCCTAGAAGTAAACAACATGTTTTTATAACAGTTATATAGTTGGGGAGTGGCTGAATAAGTTATAGTATATGAATATTATGAAATATTATTGTTCTGTAAGAAACGACCAGCAGGATGATTTCAGAGAGGCCTGGAGAGACTTACATGAATTGATGCTCAGTGAAGTAAGCAGAACCAGGAGATCATTATACAGGGCAACAACAAGATTATACAAAGATCAATTCTGATGGATGTGGTAGCTCTTTTCAACAATAAGGTGATTCAGGCCAATTCCAATAAACTTGGGAAGAAGAAAGCCATCTGCACCCAGAAGGACTGTGGGGACTGAATATGGATCACAACATAATATTTTCACCTTTGTTGTTGTTGTTTGCTCTTTAAAATCATTGTCATTTTTTCCCTTTTTGATCTGATTTTTCTTGTGCATCATGATAAATGTGGAATTCTGTACAGAAGAACTGCACATGTTTAATATATATTGGATTACTTCCTGTCTAGGGGTGGGGGTGGAGGAAGAGAGGGAGAAAAATTTGGAATACAAAGTTTTGCAAGGATGAATGTTGAATGTAGTGGACTTCCTGCCCTCTAGGGGAGGGGAGGGGACTGGGGGGAAAATTTGTAACGGAAAGCTTTGTAAGTAAGGATCAATGTTGAGGAACTACCCATACGTATGTTATGCAAATAAAAAGCTTTAATTAAAAAAAAAGGATGAATGTTGAAAACTACCTTTGCATGTGTTTTGAAAATGATTAAAAATTTTAATTAAAAAATATGCAGTTGGAAAATCTGAGGCAGAGAAGATAAATGATTTGTGAGGTTGGTAGGAGGTGCCATAGTTCAAAAAGCACCAGGCCTGGCCTCAGACACTAGCTGAGTGAACATGGGCAAGTGGTTTAACCACTATCTACCTTGGTTTTCCCCATGTGTAAAATGGGAATAACAAAAACTTCCCAGGGTTGTCATAAGGACAAAATAAGATAATATTTGTAAAGTGTTTTGCAAATCTCAAAGTGTCAGATTAATACTCACTGTTATATATGTTATATTATTGTGTTCCTTCTGCTATTGAATTGTCCCTCTCAGATCAAAACTTTGGGAGGTCATGGAAAAACCATTGGATTTGGAGTTTAAGGACATGGGCTTATATCTCAGCTATGCCATTGATTCCTTTTTTGACCTTGGTTACAAAAACCGAACTTACGCTTCTCTCTGGGTCTTGGTTTCTTCATCTGTAAAGTGACGAGCTTAGACTAGTTGACCACTAAGGTCCCTGTCTATGGCCTTTAGGGCACCATCTTTTTTTAAAAAGCTTTTTATTTTCAAAACACACACACTGATAATTTTTTAATATTAACCCTTGCAAAACCTTGTGTTCCAATTTTCTCCCCCCTTTCCCTACCCCCTCTCCTACATGGCAATAGTCCAATATATGTTAAACATGGTAGAAATATATATTGAATCCAATATATGTATACATATTTATACAATTATCGTGATGTACAAGAAAAACCAAATCAAAAAGGAAAAATAAATGAGAAAATAAAATTCAAGCAAACAACAACAAAAAGAGTGAAAATGCTATGTTATAATCCACACTCAGTTCCCACAGTCCTCTCCATGGGTGTATATGGCTTTCTTCATCACAACCACTGGAACTGGTTTGAAACATTTCATTGTTGAAGACAGCCATGTCCATCAGAATTGATCATTGCATAGTCTTGTTGTTGCCATGTATAATGATCTCCTGGTTCTGCTCACTTCACTCAGCATCACTTCATGCCAGTCTCTCCAGGCCTCTCTGAAATCGTCCTGCTGGTCATTTCTCACAGAACAATAATATTCCATAACATTCATATACCATAATTTATTCAGCCACTCTCCAATTGATGGGCATCCATTCAGTTTCCAGTTTCTAGCCACTACAAAAAGGGTTGCCACAAACATTCTTGCACATGTGGGTCCCTTTCCTTCCTTTATGATTTCTTTGGAGGGGAAGCTAGGTGGAGCACCAACCCTGAAGTCAGAAGGACTTGAGTTCAAATTTGGCCTCAGACACTTAACATTCCCTAGCTGTGTGACCCTGGGCAAGTCACTTAACCCCAATTGCCTCGGCCAAAAAAAAAATCTCTTTGGAATATAAGCCCAGTAGAAACACTGCTGGATCAAAGAGTATGCACAGTTTGATAACTTTTTGAGCAGGGTACCATTTTTTGATAAATGACATCACAAACTTTAGAGAATGGAAAGTCTGTCTTCCTTCCCCTAATCTTTTGGCTCCTGGCCAGAATGGCAGCAGAGGAGTCTGGAGGAAGTATCTAACCAGACCTTAGTAAAACAGAGAAGTGTCTTGGGGAAGAAACGTAGGTGCAATTTGTGTGGGAAAAGGGAAGCCCTTGTGGTTATAAGAACCATTCTGTATTTCCATGCATTTTGTTTTCCTTCTTAGGTTGTTTTTTTTTTTTTTTTCTTCTCTCTTTCTAGATCTGATGCTTCTTGTGCAGTAAGATAACTGTATAGATATGTATACATATATTGGATTTGTCATGTAATTTAACATATTTAACATTTTTTTTTTTTCTTGTCTTCTAGGGGTGGGGGTGGGGGGAAAGAGGGGAAAAGCTTGGAACAAAAAAAACAGTTTTGCAAAGGTCAATGTAGAAAAATCACTCATATGTTTTGTAAATAAAAAGCTTTTACTAATAATAATTTTTTAAAAAAAGAACCATTCTGGAGCACTGCAGCAATGGAATGATGACATTCTGGAAAAGAGCCATTGTTTGTGATTTGCGTTATCTCTCTTTTTAAAAAAAATATTTTTAGAACATATATTAATAATGCCAGAAAAATAGCAACCATTATTTCTACCATTTTAAATGCAAACCCTAAAAACACCCTACAACCAGTAGTAGAATACAAGTATTACAGGTATGATTAGGTGCATAGACCATATTAAGACATGCTAGTTGGAGATCTTCATATAGTTCTTATATCAAATTAAGTTTGATAAGGTTAATGGGCTTTTCACTAGCGTTGGTAATAACTACGCCATTAAACGAAGGGTAAATATGCATTTCTACACAAATACTTCTTAAACTTGCACAAGTGCCTTAAATAAAAGAAAGACATTCTCTGGTAAGCTTACTAAATATGTGGTTTTCATTCTCTATTTCAGATCACCTTTTATTTTTAGTTCTGTTCATATACACTTTCTCTTTCCCCATGCCCCTTCTCTGGCAATAAAACTCTTTGAGAACAGAGATTTTTTTTTCCATTTTTATCTCTGAATCACCAGCCCCTAGCACCTTTATTTACTTACTTGTTTTAAATAGACCTTTGGATTCCACCAACCACTACCTTGAGTAGGACCAGAGGCTGGCCATGTGAACCCTTGTTGCTCAAGTACATTATCTTCCCCTTCCCCACCTTTGCCTTCCATTTCTTGCTCAAAAATTGATGACCAAGTTGCCGCTATTACCATGGAGGGTATAACAACCTATTTCCCATTGGTTCCGTTCAAGATACATGGGCTACCTAGATCCTTCTCCTTGATGGACAAATTGTCCTTTATATTAGACCTGTGCCCTCCCTTTTGGAAATTATTTTGAATAGTTTGAAGTGAGAAAATTCTTTTCAACCTTCATCATGACCCTCATGGTCCATGCAGATCATCCTGAGAGCCTCATTTTAGCAAGATTGAAAATCACCAAATGGGTCTAATGACATTTTCCTACTTTCCTGCCAGCAATGAAGTTGCCATCCTCCCTCTGCATACCAACAATGACTTGAGTATGAGAAGTAGCTGAAAAGATATCGTGTACAACCAAAAAAGGAGACGGAATAGACGTAGCAAGAGAACAAAGGTTGACAGATGAATAGGCAGAGTTTTTCATTAATATCAAAAAGTTATCAAAAGAACTATAGGAATGACTGGTATATTCAGTATGTCTTCTAGAAGGCATTTATTCAAGACTTCTTCACAAAAAGAGGGCAAGAGAGCTTCTATATTATGTGCATCTATTTAAATATTGAAATAAAATGAAGGGACTAAATTATATAATTTAGTTTGTTTGTCCAAGTTTGTTCTGTTTTATTGGAACACCTCCTCTGGTTCTCTCAATCGGCACTTGCATGGACTAGCCAGATCTCCCAGAGGACTGTTGACTACTTATTATCTCTAAGATGCTAGGAAAACTCTGAAGGGATGGGAATTTTCTGGTTTTGCTGTTCATGAGCCCCAACCAATGTTTTCTCTACTGATTATGAGTCAAAATGACTTTTTAGAAAGGGTATTTACTAAGTGTATGTAGACACACACATTTATGCATACACATACATATCATGTGTGTATGTACATGTATACACATACATACATATTACATCTCTGCTCATTCCTCCCTCCATGTGTATATCAAGGATCGTTCTTACAGAAACATCCCTACAAAATAGAGGCGTACTCTCACGTTGCACTCATAAGATCTCTGGGGAAAATGTACTCAAATAGAAAGTTTGACATGTAGTCAAAGGGTAACCTTAGAACTTCTGGTTAGTGAAAAGTTTTTTTTTTCCTTTCTTAGAGTCCTTGTGAAATTCCTCTTAGTTAAGTCTCTCTTCTGGGCTCCAAGGATCATGCAGAGTTCTAAAGCTACCTTTCCTTGCTATATCTAGCTTGTCCGTGATGTGACTCACAGTTTCTAATTGCAGATGTTACTGTCAGTTACTGCTGTTCTACTATCAGTTGTGACAGGAATTCCAAATTTTCTAACCTTTTAAAGTTCATAAGGTTATCATAAAACCATTATTTATTCAATATGGGACAAAGGGAAGAGAAACTTATTCTTTCTCAACTTAAGATTTCATCACCACTGCTTTTGACCACCACAAGTCTGGCATTTGAGATTTTTAACTGTCTCACCAAATCTTGCCCATGCCTGGAAGGGTGTCTTGATTCTTTCAGCCAATCACAAGACATTTCCAGTGTGGCTATTATCCATCTGCATCCAATGATCAAAATATTTCACTCTTTCCAAATTAAGATCTTTATACTTTTGATTGATGGATTTACTCAAGAAGTCTGGACCTACAATTTTTCTTGCATAACAATGATAAGTGTGGAAATATGTATACATATATTCAATTTGTCAAGTATTTTAACATAATTAACATGTAGTGGATATCTTGCCATCTAGGGGAGGGGTGGGGAGTAGGAGGGAAAAATTTGTAATAGAAAGCTTTGTAAGGGTTAATGTTGAAGAATTACCCATACATATGTTTTGCAAATAAAAATAAATAAATAAAAGAAAAATGAATTGTAACCTAAAAAAGTTATGATAATAAATTATATTAAAATTTTTTTTAAAAAAGAAGTCTGGACCTTCTGTGATTACATGAATTGGGGTTGAGGTAGGCACATATACTCTTCTATTGTGATTCCATGGCTATTTATGGCATTTTACAGACAGATGGAGAAAGATCTTAATGAATAGAAATAGCAAATTCGCAGGGTAAGCAGCAACTGGAGAAAGAAATTAAAATATCACTGAAAAACAAGTCTGGATCTCATATAAGAAACTGCACAAATTTCTAACCTTTTTAATAATCTTTCTATTTTTTACATTTGGTTAGAAACCTCAGGAACCAATCAAACAGATGTTTGAATGTGGTGGTGGTTGCTGTTGGAACAAAACAGTAAGAGAGTATGAGAAAGAGACTGGCAAATTGCAAAACAGTACCTTTGAGATCATAGATTTGACCTGGAAATGATCTTAGGTCATCTTGTTCAACTCTCATTTTACCGATGAGGAAACCTAGTAGCAGAGGGGGAATATTACTTGTCTAAAGCCAGCCAACATCTGAATCCAGTTTCTCTGACTCCAAATTCAGGGGTCTTTCCATGGCACCTTGCTGCCTAAACAGGCTTTATGCAGCATTGAATATCCATCATACAAGAGACTTGGCAGATTCTCCAGTTTGTAGGCCATTCGAAGTAATTTCCACAAAATTACATCTCTACTCATTGCTCCCTCGGTGAGCAAAGTTTGCTGCTTATATATGATTGGACAATCCACTAGTTCCATTTGGAAATGTCCCATTCTAAATCTGAAATGGTGGGGGTATTTCATAAGATCATAGAAGGAATATTTGACTCCAATTCCCTCTTTTTCCTAATGAGATTAAATGATTAGTTCAAGGCCACTTTTTACCAGGTATCTAAGGTCAGATTTGAATTGTCTCTGGGTTCTGATAGTCAGTCAATAAACATTATTAAATACCTACTATGTGCCAGGCATTTTGTATAGTCTTGTAGAAAAGCAGGATAAGAGACAGTCTCAAGGAATTCACAATCTAAGTGAGAAGGCTAATAACTCTCTACAAACAAGCTCTAGATGGGATAAATTGGAGACAATCAACAAAGTGAACAAGGGAAATCCAGAAAGGCTTCCTGTAGGAGGTGAGATTTGAAGAAAGCCATGAAGCCAAGAGGAGATGAAGAGGAAAGCCTTCCAGGCAAGTGAAGCACATACTTCAGGGTCTCCACTGTGACTGTAAAAAGCAATGTTGTGTAGTGGAAAGAATTCTGGGTGGGACGTTAGAGACTCTGGGTTCAACCCTGATTCTATTACTTCCTAGCTGTGTGACTTTAGGCAAGACATTTATTTTTTCTCAAGCTCAGTTTCCTCATCTGTAAAAATGGATGGATGTGCTCTAAGATCAATCCTAGCTCTAAATCTGTGATTTAATTAAGAGAGTTCCTGGTCAGTCTGAGGAGCTCCCCAGTCAACTTTATGAAAGGCAATTTCTCATGAAATTTGCGCATGGCCATTGGCAACTGGTTGACAGACTGAGAGTCAGATCCTTGTCAGAACAATTGTTGCCCTCCATGTTTATAAAAGCAAGTTAAGAGTTTTTTTCTCTTTCAAAAGGCAGACCATCACTCAGAGACTAGATATGTTTTCTGGGATGGGAGTGCTCGTACATGGTTTTCTCCCCTGAGGAGAAGTTTGTAGCACCTTAGAGCAGAAGCAAATGACATCAATAGATATGTGCTTACATATGGCCCGAAAGTTTTTTTTAAAATGGTAGTAACCCCTAAGACACTAAGAGACTTCCTACGTGACCATGGCAGGGGCAGATAGTCACGTGCCCATCCAGTCTGTGGATAGTTTTGTGGATGATGTTCAAAATTGCCAAATGGTTGTGTGGAGGAGGAAGGATTTTTTTTTCCTGAGGCAATTGGGGTTAAGTGACTTGCCCAGGGTCACACAGCTAGCAAGTGTTAAGTGTCTGAGATCAGATTTGAACTCAGGTCCTCCTGACTTCAGGGCTGCTGCTCTATCCACTGTGCCACCTGGCTGCCCCAAAGAGGAAGGATTCTTAATTCCCTAAGAAGCAGGATTCTGCACTGGAAACCTCCAGCCAGACAAGGGAGATTTCCTGAGCAGAACTGGCTTTCAGAGTTGTTTCATGGCAAGACCAGCTTGGTGAATTTTCAAATTCAAGAGTTTGGGAAGTGGACCTTCCAGCAACACAAGGAAGCATTCCTTCTGGAGGATTGCCCCCATGACTCCTGTACAGTGGGCTATTTAGAGAGTAAAGCCAATAAATTTTTTTTATTAAAGCTTTTTATTTGTATAACATATGTATGGGTAGTTCCCCAACATTGATCTTTACAAAGCTTTCCATTACAAATTTTACCCCCAGTCCCCTCCCCTCCCCTAGATGGCAGGAAGTCCACTACATGTTAATAATGTTGAAATGCTTGACAAGTTATGCAAGAAAAATCCTATCTACAAGAAAAAAAAAAAGAAAATCAGAGAAAGGCAACACAATGCAAGCAAACCTCAATAGAGAGCATGAAAATGTTACGTTGTGGTCCATATTTCATATCCCTCTCTCTGGGTGTATATGGTTTTCTTTAGGGAACAATTGGAACTGGTTTGAGACAATTCTTTGTTGCAGAGAGCCATGTCCATCAGAACAGATCATCATGTAATATTGTTGTTGGTAAAGCCAATAAGTTACTCAAATAGCAAAGGTCAAATGGAAAGGAGATCACTCAAAATTCATTGTGCTCACTTTCCTGAGGGAATCTAAATCAATAAATCAATTAATAAACATTTATTAAGCACTTATTCTGTCCAAGCACTGTTCTAAACACTGGAGTCTTTTAAAAAAGAGGCTCTCCAGGAGTTTATAATCTAGGGGGACAGAAAACATTGAAACAATGCAATAAATACACACACACACACACACACACACCAAGTTAGATGAAGGATAAATAAAATAAAATAAAATAAAAAATAAAAAAATAAAAAGGATAAATAATTGGCAAAGAAGGTTCTCAAATTAAGAAGGATTGGGAAAGACTTCCTGTAAAAGCTAGGATTTTAGTCCCACAGACTAGCACAATGCATCTACGGGAACTGGACAAGACTTTGTGTGGAAGAGGGATTCGCTGGAAAGTCAAAGGATTACTCCCAAGAGAAACCCTAGGTTGGCTCTGTTTGATATGTGTGTGTCAGTGTCTGTGTCTGTGTGCATGAGCATGCTTTATGCATTTGTGTATCTATTTGTAACTTCCTGTGAGTTCTTTGTTTATATGGGGTAAAGGCAAAGCTTCCCTATGCCAAAGATACATTTACTGCCCTTATTGCTTTCATGGAACATTGTTACCCACATTTAAAGAAACATTTTCTGTTTGTAGGTGATACTGTTACCCACATATGGAGAAACTTACACCTAAGTTATACTTTGACAACATTAGATTTTCTTGGAGCAACTCAACATGGGGACATTGAGCTGCAAAGATTCATCCTCTTGGGTCAGACTCCCAGGATAAGACCCAGTCCATGGGACTCTTTCCAACAATGAGATGATTCAGGTCAGTTCCAATGGTCTTGTGATGAAGAGAGCCATTTATACCCAGAGAGAGGAACTGAGTGTAGATCACAACATAGCATTCTCACTTTTTTTGTTCTTGTTTGCTTGCATTTTTAAAAATTCATTTTCTTTCCTTTTTGATCTGATCTTTCTTGTTCAGCGAGATAATTGTACAAATATGTTTACATAGATTGGAGCAGTGGATAGAGCACCAGCCCTGAAGTCAAGAGGACCTGAGTTCAAATTTGATCTCAGACACTCAACACTTCCTAGCTGTGTGACCCTGGGCAAGTTATTTAACTCCAATTGCTTCAGAAAAAAACCTATATACTGGAATTAACATAGATTTTAACACATATGTTTATATATAAACATATAAACATATAATAACATGTGTGTTGAACATATATAACACATATTGGATTACTTGCCATCTAGGAAAGGGGGAAATTTGGAACACAAGGCTATGCAAGGATCAATGTTGAAAAATTATCCGTGCATATGTTTTGAAAATAAAAAGCTTTAATAATAATAATAATAATAAAGACCTGGTCCATATGATCCCAGAATCTTTGAGAGGAAGGGTCTGTTTAGGTTACGCTACGACCACCTTTGGGTCTGGTCTTTTGAGTACATTGACCACATCTCTCAGTTCCAACTCTGCTTTCTTTACTGGCCCCTGACAACTGACTGGAACCCACAAGCAAAATATTTCTCAGCTTCAGAGTGTCTGAATCACTCATGGCCCAATACTCTCTTGCAAGCTACCAAGCTCCCCTTCCTAGGAATATAGGGATTTGACTCCTAAAGAGGAACCTATGGCAAAAGATCCCCTGTTTCCATTTTCCAGCCTTAAAAATAATGGCACAATTGATGAGAAGCAGAGGAAGGATGTGTAGAAGGAGAGTATAGCATCAGTTGTGAGGTTAAGTGGTCATGGTGGCCACAGTGGCTTTTCCCAGCATTGAAACTAGTTTTAAATTATGACTTCTCAGAATTAGTTGTTTGACTCCTCTCCTCTGTCCCCACTCCATGTGTCTAGAAGGAAACATGGGAATAAGTCCATGGTTATTGCAGACAGCTGGCCCTCCTCTCCTTCTGTTACCCCATGCAGGCTCCCCATGGGCTTGGAGGAGAGAACTGGGCAGTCAGTCAAAGGTTAGGGGGAGGAACACAAGCAAAGGGGCAGGGAACAGCTTCAGGCAATGTTTGCCTTTCCCTGCCAGGAGGGATGGCAAACAAGCCTTTGGTGCCTCTCAGGCAGTTTGTACAAGTCAGTCTAGAGTGATTCCAAGGAGAAAGAGCCCGGCTGAAAATGAAAATTATCCCAACCACTTTTTGGACGAGGAAGAAAAAAGATCAGCAGCAGATTGGGATCGGCAGCAAGAGAAGCAGTGGATCTGGTGGCTGCTTGCTGGGAAAGCAGTGCTTAGAAGGCAAGTTCATTGGGCTTCCAATCCTACCACCCCAATACCACTTTTCTCCAAGGGAGGCCACCAGCTTGTGAGCTGAGTCAAGGGAGGTTCCTCCGACTCTGTCATTTCCTGATTGATCTTGTCTATTCTTGTGGTGGTAGAGATGAGATGTGTGTGATGTGAGACACCTGCATCCCACACTGGTACAGTTAGAGAAGCAGCTGGCTGGCCCATACCAGTGCATTGCAGAGGGAGGTTGGCAGACTGGCACCCCGGCTCCCTGGTTCTCTCCCGATCATGAACGGAACTTGCTGTCTCATCAAAGGAAATGTCATCTCCCAGGTGATGCCCCCCTTGCTGGTGCTGGCATTTGTGCTGGGAGCCCTGGGAAATGGCCTGGCTCTGTGTGGCTTCTGCTTTCACATGAAGTCATGGAAACCAAGCACCATTTACCTTTTCAACCTGGCCGTGGCCGACTTCCTTCTGATGATCTGCCTTCCTTTTCGGACCGATTACTACTGGAAAAATCGGAAATGGGTTTTTGAAGACGTCCCTTGCCGGATGGTACTGTTCATGCTGGCCACCAACCGAGCCGGGAGCATCGTCTTTCTCACGGTGGTGGCCGTGGATCGTTATTTCAAGGTGGTCCGTCCCCATCACACCTTGAACACCATCTCCAACCGGACTGCAGCTTGCATCGCCTGTGCCCTCTGGGCCACGGTCATCGTGGGAACCCTGTATCTGCTGACTGAGAACCACCTGTGTTTGCAGGGCAGCACGGTGTCCTGTGAGAGCTTCATCATGGAGTCTGCCAATGGCTGGCACGACATCATGTTCCAGTTGGAGTTCTTCCTGCCATTGGGCATCATCTCTTTCTGCTCCTTCAACATCATCGGGAGCCTGAGACAGAGGCAGCAGCTGACCAGGCAAACCCGCATGAAAAAGGCCACCCGGTTCATCATCGTGGTAGCCGCCGTGTTCGTTGTATGCTACCTGCCCAGTGTCTCGGCCAGACTCTACTTTCTCTGGACGGTCTCGTCGAGCGCCTGTGATGGGTCCGTGCATGTGGCCCTTCACATCACCCTCAGCTTCACCTATATGAACAGTGTGCTGGACCCGCTGGTGTATTATTTTTCCAGCCCGTCCTTCCCAAAAGTCTATACCAAGTTCAAGATCTGGGGCCTGAGACCCAAGCGCCCGAGAGAATCAAAGACGCAGACTTCGGAAGGAATGCCAGCCTCAAAAAGCTGCTCGAAGAGTTGTATTGGTACAGAGAACAGCCCCAGAAGCCATCCAGATAGTCAGTGGGACCTCCAAACATTTTGAATGCTGGAATTGCTCAGGGTATGATGGAAGTGATCTGTGGGAAGTGTGGGTGGGAGTGGAGGAAGAAGAAGAGGTTGTTTTTGAAAATATTGCCTACTCTAGGTGTGTTCTCAAGGAATGAATGGAACCCCAGCATTAAAACCTCTTTGCCATGTTCCAGATGCCTGAAGTGAGTCTGTTTAATATATAAATAATGGCAAGAACAGATATAAATATGCATGGGGGTGGGGCCAGGGGAAAATGGCAGTAATGGGAATGGGAGGAGTAACATGATTAGATCCATGAGTTAATGAAATAAATGGCTGAGAACAAAAAAATAAAATAAAATAAATAAGACTGGTCCATGATCTGGAGTTACATAGACTGAAAAAAAACATTGGATTTAGAATTAGCAGAGAGCCATGTTTGAATACTACCTGTGACACTTATTAGGTATGGAAGCAAGTCACAGAGTTACCTCTGTAGGCCTCAGGTTGCTCATCTAAGAAATGGGGATACCATTGATCTCAGAGGGCTGTTGTATAAAGATCAAGAGAGATAATATAAGACAAAGCTTTAAACCCTTAAACCTTTTAAGTAAAATATACTCTAAGTATATATTACTTCTGTGCACAGAGAAGTAGAGTGCCTCTTGGTGGAAGAGAAAACTTCACAATTGCTATGGTGTAGTAAAAAGATACTGTTATTGGGGTTGGGGAAACCGAGTTCAAATCCTAGCTCTGTCATATCCTCTACACAACAAGTAATTTTTCCTTTGAGACAAATTCTCCTAATCTGAAGAAGAGGATCCTAGGATCCCAGACACAGAGCTGAAAAGGATCTTAGAGGTTATTTAGCCCAACTCCTTTATTTTATAGATAAGGAAACCGAGACATAGGAAGAGGAAAAGGATAATAGGTTAGACCTGAGAGAGACTTAGCTTCCTCATCTATAAAACATCTATCAAGTAGGTTATTACTTATTAAGATTACTATTGTCATTGATCTGCTTTACATAATTTGCCCTTGGAGAGGAGGTGAGGGACTGCTGTCACGGTTGGGTTGGATTTACACTTTCCCTTCAAGGAGAGGGAGCCTGATGGAGTAGAGTTGCAGCAACTCTTCCTGGTTCCAGCTTCCTAAGGTTTCCTTCTCTGTGCCTGGGTTAGAACAAGAGTAAAACAATCTGTCCTGAGCCAATACCAGCTGCGTGGTTTGCATTTCAAATCGGGTACTGGCAGATGTGCTCACCCTGGGTCCACTCGGCCCATATTCTCCGAGCCTACCTGGGGACAGCAAGCAAAGGCTTGATCCTGGGAGAGGAGAATGCTTACTGGCTGACAGGCTCGTGAAGCTTGAGCTGGCAGGATTCTCAGGACCATCAAGTTCCTCCCTCTCATTTTACAGATGAGAAAACAGGGGCCCAGGGAATTGAAGTGAATTTTCCAAGGTCAAAGGGTCAGAGTTAGAGAGCTGGGAGGATCCCCTGGGTCACTTAGTTCAATCCCTTCATTTCACTGAGAAGTCCAGAAGGGATGTTGTATAATGGTGTCAGTTATGACTAATCAGAGCTCATTAGTCAGTCAGGCATTTGGCATTTGAACTGACCTCAGGATGAGTAGGACTTCGGAAGGGGGTGATGAGTGAGGAAAAACATACCAAGAGGAAGAAATAATAATAATAGCAATAAAAATCAACTATATTTCTATGGTCCTTTAAGATTTGCAAAGTGTTTTATATCTATTATCTCATTTGAGCTTCACAACACTCCTATGAGGTAGGTACTTTTTCCTTTCTTTCTTCCTTCTTTTTTCTTTCTTTTTCTCTTTCTTTTTTCTCTTTTTCTCACTTTCTTTTTATCTGTCTCTTTATCTTTCCTTCCTTCCTTCTTTCCTTCCCTCCTTCCTTCATTTCTTTCTTTCCTTCCTTCTTTCTTTCCTTCCTTCCTTCTTCCTTCCTTCCTCTCTTCCTTCCTTCCTTCCTTCCTTTCTTTCTTTTTGTGAGGCAGTTGGGGTTAAGTGACTTTCCCAGGGTCACACAATTAAGAAGTACTAAGTGTTTGAGGCTACATTTGAACTTAGGTCCTCCTAACTCCAGCACTATCTAGTTACCCCAGTAGATACTCTTATTAGCCTAATTTTACTGAAGAAGAAACTGAAGCTGAGAGTTGTGACTTGCCCAAGGTCACACACTCAAATCTTTCTGACTGTCTGAAGCTTAATAATAAGTACCAACATTCACATTGCAATTGAAGGTTGGCAAAGCATTTTGTATATATTATCTCATTTGATCTTCATCATAATCCTGAGAAGTAAGTATTGTTACTATCTTTATTACATAGAAGCAGAAACTGAAGCAGACAGAGGCTCTTTAAGTGACTTGTCCAGGGTCACACATTAAAAAGTGTCAGAGGCTGGATTTGAACTTATCTTCCTGACTCAAGCCCAATGCTCTATCCATTGAACCACCTAGTCACTTCAATCTAGACTTTCTTTTTTGTTTGTTTATTTACTTCTTTTTTTGTGAGGCAATTAGGGTTAAGTGACTTGTCCAGAGTCACATAGCTAGGAAGTATTAAGTGTCTGAGTTTGAATTTGAACTCAGGTCCTCCTGACTCCAGGGCTGGTGCTCTATTCACTGTACCATGTAGTGGCCCCTCAATCTAGAATTTCAAAGGGAGTGGTAGCTCCTCTTAGTATTTGAGCATCCTTCATTAAGTAAAATATACTTTAAGTATATATTACTTTTGTGCACAGAGAAGTAGAGTTCATCTTGGTGGAAGAGAAAACTTCACAACTGCTATGGCATAATAAAAAGATACTGTTATTGGGGTTGGGGAAACCCAGTTCAAATCCTTGCTCTGTCATATCCTCTACACGACAAGTAATTTTTCTTCTGAAACAAATTCTCCTAATCTGAAGAACAGCATCCTAGGATCCCAGACCCAGAGCTGAAAAGTATCTTAGAGGTTATTTAGCCCAACTCCTTTATTTTATAGATAAGGAAACTGAGACATAGGAAGAGGAAAAGGATAATAGGTTAGAACTGAAAGAGACTTAGCTTCCTCATCTAAAAACAAGATGGTTTGGAAAGCCAGCATGGTATAATGAATTGAACTTTGGACTTGGATTCAAGATGTGGGTTCGTATCTCTCCTTAGATCCTTCCTAGCTATGTGACCTTGGGCAAGTCACATAACTACTGTCTGCCTCAGTTTCCCCATCTATATGTAAAGGTGTTGTATTTGTAGAACTATTGTTCTAGGACTAGAAGTTGCTTTAGAGGTTATCAATTCTAACCACTTCCTTTTATAGAGAAGGAAATAGAGGCTGAAGGAGATTAAATGGCTTTTCTAGGATCTTGCAGCTGGCGAATGTCTCAGGAAGGATTTTTGAACACTGGTCTTCCAGATTCCAAGTTTATTCTCCTCTCTACCATGACCTTTGGCTGCACTTTTTTTTTTTGGAAAGGTGATTTGTCCTAAAACTATTTTCCTACAACTGAATGGCTTTGAAAGTCCTTTCCATCTTGAAATCTATAATGATCTGAAGGAGAGCTACCCAAAAGGGGGATGAGTGACTCTGGGTATTAAAGGGCATCTCTTTGCTGGATTTCTTCAAGCCAAGATTGGAAAATCAGTTTCTAGGGATGGCTAGGTCCAAGTTGGATGAGTTGCTCTCCCGTATTCTTTCTAATGTTTCTAATATTTTGTGAATTGCTGGATGAAGTCCAACAATCAACAATCATTTATGAAATACCTACTATATACCAGGGACTGTGTTAGGTCCTGGGGATACAAACAGAGTAGTGAAACTTTCCCTGTCCTTAGGGGAAGCTGTGTTAGGGATGGTAGCAAGGTAGTGGAAGCAAGAAAACCCAAGTTCGAATTCTGTCTCAAACAAATACTGACTGTGTGACTTTGGATGAATCCCTTAATCTCTGTCTGCCTCAGTTTTCTCATCTCATCTCAACCCATAAAATAATGGGTTGCTTGTGAAGCTCAAGTGAGACAATATTTGTAAAATGTTTTGCAAACTTTAAAACACTATGTACATGTGTGCTATTAATAGGAAGCTTGGTCAAGACATAGCAAGGAGATTAAAAACTGTTAGAGTTGTCCAGAGAGGTTGAGCTGTTTGTCCCCAAGCCTCGGCCACATCTATTTACTGGATAGGTTTACTAGCGTGATCTCTGCCTACGGGACGGGATCTACATTGATCCTAGGGAATGTGATAGCTGTGGGAAAGGGTGAGCATCTCTCTGGGGAAATCCCAGCTGTACACAAAGGGTCCAAGAGCCTGCTGGGGCTGCTGGGAGGGGGAACAGAAGTTTCTCTGCAGTGGTAACATGTGCTGCCTTCCCAAGAGGAAGGAGAAACATCCAAGTCAACTTTAGCTCCATTTTCCTTTTTTAAAAAAAATTGATTCTAGGTCCATTTTTTTTTAGCACGTCATAAAACCATGGAAAAAGGATTTGTTCTAAAACAAATTCTCCTAATCTGGAGAAGAGGTTCCTAGGATCCCAGACCCAGAGCTCAAAGGGACCTTAAAGGTCATCTAGCCCAATTCCTCCATTTTAGATGAGGAAACTGAGGCACAAGGAAGGGAAGAGACAGAATAATAGGTTAGAGCTGGGAGAGACCTTGGAGGCCATCAAGTTCACTTGTATATTTAACAAATGAGGAAACTGAGGCACAGGGAAGGGAAGAGAGTTAGGATCATAAATTTAGAGCTGAGAGGAACTGAACTTTAAAAATCATGAAGTATAACTAGACAACTAGGTGCTACAGTGGCTAAAGCATTGGATCTGAAGTCAGGAAGACCCAGGTTCAAATTCATCATCAGATACTTATTAGCTTCATGACCTTGAATTAGTCACTTAACCTCTGACAGTCTCAGCTTTCTCACCTATTAAATGGGGATAATAATAGCACCTATCTCCCTGTGTTGTTATAAGGATCAAATGAGATAATAACTTGACTCACAGAAAATTCTTTGTAAATATAAAGAAAAAACAAAAGCCCCTCAGACTTCAATCCCAACTTTTTGCATGTTTTTGATAAGGAAACCAAGATCCAGGGAGAGAAGAGCAAGAGACTTGTGCATGGTGAAAAAGGTAGTATATACCATAGCCAGGATTTGAACTTAGGGTCTCTGACTCTCTCACTGACCTGTGAGTAATTTGATTATTATTCCTTAACTTCCTACCCCCAAAGCCTTCTACAGTTTCTGTCTTCGCTCTTCATAACATTTCTCTGAAGTAAAGTGGGATAGTTTCCACAACTAACTGACTTTACATATAGAGAAACTGAGGCAGAGAAGTGACTCACTTGGAGTTTGCCGCCCCTAAGTAACTAGTTCTTCCTCTGACCCTGAGTTACACTGAATACTTGTCAGCATTTGAAGAAATCCAGTATTTGCAAGATGCCAGTCTGAAAACCCTTATTTCTGTTTTTAGTGCTATTTTTCATTACCGTTCTTTTCTGGGTCCCTCCTCCATTACTTCAGCCTATTAAATATTGATATTGGTTTAGACCCTTTAGCCCTGGCCCCTCACTCAGCATCATGGCTTACAATAGGATCCTCTGGGTAAGAGATGCCATCATTTCCCAGAAGCTCCTTCTATACATGGGACCGAGCGATTCTGACAAGGGAGAAACAAAAACAAATAAAATTAAATTAATTTCTTTCAGGTTTCCATCATATAGCACTTAAATCTATCGAGGGATAAATTTATGATAGAACTGCTGTTGCTCTAAAGAGACCTAGCTGATCCATCACCAAACTCTTATTAGCCAATAATAATAATAGCTAGCATTTATATAAATGCACTTTACTTTATAAATGAAGTATTATTTTACCTGATCCTTACAACAAACCTTAGAGGTCATCTAACCCAATTCTTTCATTTTACAGAAAAGGAAACTGAGGCACCACAAAGGGAAAAGATTATGGTTCATATGATCACAGATTAAGAGCTGGAAGAGATCTTAGACACTATCAAGTGCAACTCAAGTTTTTTTTACAGATGAGGAAACTGAGGTATAGGGAGAGGAAGAGACAGGATCATAAGATCATAGATTTGGAGCTGGGAAGGACCCTTAGATACTATCAAATAACAATTCATGAATTTTACAGATGAGGAAACTGAGGTTGAGAGTAACTGGACTTGCTTTGGTCACAGTTTATGTCTGTGCTAGGATTTGAATTCAGGACTTTGTGACTCTGGGGGACAGCTGGGTGGTACAGTGGATAGAGCACTAGACTTAGAATTAGGAAGATATCTTTATGAGTTCAAAGCTGACCTCAGACACTTTCTAGCTGTGTGACCCGGGGCAAGTCACTTCACCCTATTTATCTCAGTTTCTTCATCTGTAAAATGAGCTAGAGAAGGAAATGGCAATTCCAGCGTCTCTGCCAAGTAAACCCTGAATGGGATCACTGCAAGTTGGACACGCTGGAACAACAACAACAATTTTGTGATTCTTGGGCAGCTCTGTCTCCATCAAGCTAACTAGCCAAGAGGGGAGATGTCGCCGGCTTTTCTGTTCATTTGCCAAGTTTCCAAACACTTGGGGGGGACATGGAAAATTCAGACTCTGTTTCCTGTTGAAGGAAAGAACTCTTCTGATTAATAGGGGACTTACTGTTGAGAAGTCAATGATCAATAATGACTGTGACCACAATAGTGTAAAGGAAAACCACATCAAAATACAAGAGATTTCTGATCAGTCCAATAACCACTCTTGACATCCTGCCCCCAAAACAAAGTGCATTGGGGACTCAAAAAATGATAGAGCTGAAACACTGACACCAGTTTAGTACCTTGATGCATCCAAAAGAAGAATACATTCATGGGACTTTGGAACAATGTGGGGGAATCCTAAGAGCTATAGAGAAGCCTAGTGTGTGATTTTATTTGCTATGTGCTTAAAGCTGAGAGAGAAAAGGTAAATCCCTCCCCATTTCAGCAGCTGCTCAAGCATCTTAGAACTGAAGGGAGAAAAAGACTCTGGGAAGAAGCCTACATGTGGAGGAACTGGTACCATGGTACAATGCTACCATATCCTATCCCCAGCTTACCACACTAGAGACTTCAGGGAATTTCCCCTTGGCTGAAATCTGAGAATCTCTCTCTCTGTCTCTCTTTCCATGTGTCTCTCTCTGTCTCTGTCTTTCTTTGTCTCTTTCTCCTTCCCCCTGCTCTCAGTCTTTGTCTGTCTGCCTGTTTTTCTTGCCCAATGCCAGTAAATCAGTATGTGTCAGCAGCAGGATTTGAACCCGGAATATCCTGGTTGCAAAACTGGTTCTTTATCTATTCTGTCTCTCTTTTAATGGAGGGGGAGCAAATAATAATTATAACAACAGTTAATTTATGGTTTGCAAAGGACTTTACAACAAATCTTAAATTTTTGGGACACCCTATATTGTCTTATTTGACCCTCCCAACAGCTCTTTGAGTTATTGGGTTTTTCTGAACAGATATTACAGATAAGGAAACTGAGGCAGAAAGAAATCAAGTCACTTGCCCAGGGTCACACAGCTGAATCTGTGATTTCTTTTGTCCTGAACAAATTAACAATCTTGATTTAAGGGGACTGATCATTAAACATACTTTCCTCTGGTGGTAGGCTATGGGTGTGAAATGAGGCATATCTCATCAGATATGGTCAGAATTTCACTTTGTTTTGTTCTCTGTTAGGACAGTTGAGAGATGGGACAGTCAGTAGGCACTGACAAATATATAAATCCTCATAATCACCTGTTTTTGTTTTTGTTTTAAACAGATAAAAAAAGATATTTTAAAATAAATAAATAAATAAATAAATTGATATTTAACCAGACAGTTACAGATTACCATGGAGTCTTGGGAGGAAAAAGGACCAGGGAGTGGCTTAAGTTTCACTTGTAACTACATTTTTAAAAGGATTCATTCATTCTTTCTTATTTCTGAAATGAACAGGATGAAGTGACTTGCCCAGAGTCACACAGCTAGTCAATGACTGAGGCTGGATTTGAATTCAGATGTTTCTGACCTAAGACCTGGCACTCTATCCAATGGGCCAGTTAGCTACCCAGGAAAAAAGAAATCTTCCTGAAATGAATAATAATAGCTGATGTCTAGATGACTTCAGTTTGCAAAGATTTTTTTTTTAACAAACATTAATCTATTTAAGCTTCACAATAGGCTAATAAATGGTTTAATGCCATTTCCAAATGAGGAAACTGACATAAGCTAAGTTGGAGCCAACTTGAACTGCCTGGAGAGCCAATTGTTAAATTTTCTGTGTGAGCTTTTACACTTTAGAAATCAGCCAACTCTACAAATCAGGTTTTGATTTATTGCTTTTTTTTTTAAGTGACATAAATTTAAGAAAGTTATGGAGGGCAGATATATGATGCAGTGGATAGAGCCCTGGAGTCAGGAGTTCAAATTTTACCTCAGACACATACTAGCTATGTGATCCTGGGCAAGTCACTTAAGCCTGATTATTTAGGGGGAGAAAAAGTGATAAAGTATTAAAATGTAGATTAAGCTTAAAGAGGGTCATATGTGCATTTTTTTTTTGGACAGCTAGTTATTAAACATTTACCAGCACATCCATGAAACTGAGACTCAGAGAGGGACTTTTCTATGACGATTACTCAGAGGAAGACTCTGAATCCAAACCTCCTGATTTACAAGCCCTTCAGACTCTTCCAGACTTCCATTATACCATGCTGCCCTCAGGCTATTTGGGTGCCATTGACTCAAATTAGAGTCCCATCCATCTGAGGCAACATAAGGGCTGAAAGTTAGTGAGTCAACGACTGTATTGGCCTAGATTACAATCCATGGCCACAACCTTCTTGACTGTTTAGCTCTCCAAAAGAATAAGTCTTCCATCGTGATGCAAGCACAATTACAATACAGACCTAGATTGCCAGCACAGAGCAAAATCATACTGTAGTCTTACTAATCATCATTCTTAGGGAATTGTGTTTCGTGCCAGCAGCTGAAGACACCCAGATTATTAACCAAATCCATCTCTGTGGTCTCTTGACCCCCAGTCTCACCTCTGATTGAGAACTCTGGTACCCTGAGCTTCTGATTAACCCTCAATACCACTTGCGTGCCATCTTGGCAAGCATCCTCTGGTCTCTTTACACTTCCATCTCTAATAACCTGAGACAAATCAGGACTACCAATTCGGAAAAGATTTTGTCAATTAATGGCCCTTTGACCCCAGTTATCATTCCTCTCTTAACTTCCTAGTTCCCTTCTTGATCATCATTCATCGTATGAGTTTGTTGCCTCCCTCTACTTCAGTCACTATTCTCACTGACTTTTCTGCCCAAAGCATTGGCCATGACTCCATTGGGTTGTGTCCTTCTTGATTAAACTGTAAGATCCTTGAGGGTAGATCTGTCCTGCTTGCTTGGACAGTGCTGTCCTTCTCCAGTACTTAACACAGAGCTTGGTACATTTTTATTGGTGTTATGCAGTCATTTTTCAGTTGTGTTCCACTCTTCATGACCCCATTTGGGATTTTCTTGACAAATATACTGGAGTGGTTTGCCAATTTTTTCTCCAGTTCATTTTACAGGTGAGGTAGCCTCCCCAAGTATAGACCCTTGTCCATCCGATCCAACTTTTCAGTTCAGTAGCCATAATCAAATCAACTCTGTCATTGTTCCTGGATAGGCTGTGTCAATCTTACTTTCCTGTGGTTCCTCTCACTCACCATCTCTGTGACTTGGCACACTAAAAGACCTCTCCCAGGTCTCCTGTCTGTTTTGGTTCCCCCTAGAACTACAAACTCCATTCCCTTTGTTTTCCTGGACTAAAACAACCCTCAACCACCACTCTTTAATGTGTGTTATCTCCCCTTAAGCTTTGTGAGAGCAAGAACTATCTTCCTCAATTCAGTTCTTGGGATTCTGTAAGGACATACATAATAAAAGCTTTCAATGCCATTCATATGTTAATTTTTTTCACTTCCTCTTATACCATTTAGTTTTTTTCATAATTATCAAGTAAAAAAAACAAAAAACAAAACAAAAAAACCCAAAAAAACAAAACAAAACAAAAAAACCCTCTTCTCAAAAATCCACTGTGATAAGAGAGAATAGAAAAGAATTTCCTCAGAAAACCTCTCTTCTCCTTTCTTTTAAAAGAGTCCCTGACCATGACTGGAAAACATTTCATCATTTTCTTTCCTGACATCACTCTGAAGAGTCTCTCTCTACACTGTAAATCTGGTTGATCTTGATCAATCCTTAAAGATAAAAGATAAAACGCACACCTTCTTCCTGATGCTAAAGAGATGGACTTTTGGTCAAGTCACTTTCTCAAATGGCTTTTCAAATGCCAACTGTTTGGCAATCTGATTGGCAATATTCTATCTGCATCTAAGTGCTTAAAAGGAAGGTAATGGTTTCTATGGCCTCATTTAATTGGACACAGAGAGCTGAATTTGGGGTGGGGCAAGAAATAAGCATTTTATACAGTTCAGTGCCTACTTTGTGCCGGGCATTGACCTAAGTACTTTCCAAATAAGTTCTTATTTGACACTCACTACAATCCTTTGAGGGAAATGCTGTTATCTCCATTTTATAGTTGAGAAAACTGATGTGAGCAGAACTTAAGTGACTTGTGTAGGACCACACAATTAGTATAGTCTAAGGCTAGATTTGAACCCAGGTCCTCCCGAGGAATGTCTGGCATTCTCTGCATTGTGGGGCCATTTTACTGCCTTTGGACAGTTAAATGGAGTGAACTCCATTTACAACATTAAAGAGGAGTTGAGACCTGGAAAGGAGGATCATAAAGAGAACCTCAAAGCATGTCTAGGGTTTAACCCATTTAGGGTCATAGATTTAGAACTGCAGATGGAGAATTTAAATCACAAGGGATTAAGTGACTTATGTAGGATCACACAACTAGTTAGTCTGAGCAGGATTTGAACTGATGTCTTCCTCACTTCAAATACAGTGCTTTATCCACTATAGCATGGTGCCTTTCCTCTCTCTTCATATAATCCAAGGAAAATTCATGTTCTACCAAATTCTACATTCTACTTCAGGATGTGTAGATTTCAAGGAGTCTGTTAACTTGGATGAGGAAAAAGGAAGAATGACATCTTAATTTTCCTTAGCCTTTAACTGAAATTTAGCTTTTGCTTTAATTATTTAAAAGCATTCTTTTGAGAACACGGTCTTATGGGCTCCGCCGGATTGCAAAAGTTTTACACGAAATAATCAAAGGTTAAGGATCTCTGTTCTGGTGAGATTTGGGAATGGGGTATAGATGGAAGAAATATATGATCCCTGGGGAGGATGACAAAAAAACACAAATGGGCACTTGGTCTGCTTCCAACAAATGAGCTGGGTTTCCAGACCTTCCTTCTTCCCCTTTCCTTCCACGAGTCCCCTTGCCCAGTCTGTGTCAAGATAACCAGCTTCCTCCCAGCTCACTAAGTTCCCTTCTTCCACTGACACATGCTCTGCTTTCATTTCCCAAATCAATTCAATTTAATGAATATTTATTAGAAACCAAACATGGGCAAAGCATTGGGATCATAAAGGCAAAATGGCCAACATCCTGCCCTCAAGGAACCTAACCCTATTTTATGAGAGTGGAGGGTAATGGGACCTTACTTCTGTTCTTTGAATGTAACAACGTTCATGTCTGCTGATTTTTGCCAAGTTAATAGCAGGAAAAAAAAATTTTGAAGGGAAAAATGAATTCATTTACTATATACTTCAAAATACCTAAAACAAATTGGAAATAACAGGGGCTTATACTTTTGTATGTTGTCATTGTCCAACTCTTTGTGAGGTTTCTTGGCAAAGATATTGGAGTGGTTTGCCATTTTCTTCTCCAGCTCATTTGACAGATGAGGAAACTGAGGCAAACAGGGTGAAGTGATTTACGATTCACACAGCTAGTAAGTGTCTGAGGCTGCATTTGAACTCAGGAAGAGGAGTCTTCTTGACTTCAGACTCAGCTCTTTATGCAATAGGGCATCACCTAGCTGTCCAAATTTCACAGAGGATCTTTTTTCTCTGTATAATGAAATCTCCACAGTTTTTTATAATAAACAAGAAAATTTAAATTTAAGAAATTCTTAAGTAAATAAAACCAAAATAGAACCTCTCATATCCTCTAACTAGAATGATTCAGAAACATCAACAAGTCATTCCTGACCTAGGGCTTGGATTGACCAAAATTTGGGGGATGATCTACAGAAAATGTTTAATTTTTCATGGGGTTTCAACCAATTTGGTTTCTGTCTTTTATAATGATTCACTGTGACTAGCTGGTGAATGGAAGGAAGACTAAACAAGATTAAACAAGCTTCCAATTTTGCTTTAGGGTAAGAAATTCTCTGAAACTGGCCCCCAGAATCTCAGGAGAAAAGGAGTTATATGTTGCCTGGAGAGTTTTGAATTTTTGCTAAGTATCATAGAACTGGAAAGGATCTTGGTAGTCTGGTACAATCCCTTTTTTTTTTAAATTGATGAAGAAACTGAAGTCCAAAGGGGGATGATGTCCCAGAAACATGACTAACAAAAAAGCAGAGCTAAGTCAATAACCTCCTTAAAAAGAATGGAGTAAATCTCTGGGCATCAAAGAATTGGAGCTGGAAAGAACCTAAGAGATCATCTGATTTATTGCCCCTCATTTTACAGATAGGGAAACTGAGGTTTAGAGAGAGTAGGTAACACCCAGCGTCACATAGGAAGTAACAGAAGCTAGAGTTAATTCAACTCTTTTAGCTCCAAACCCTGTGCCCTTTCTACTTTAGATTGGGGTCTCCAAAAGCCTATCTTTCACTTTCCTCCTATACCCCCAACAGGGGGAAATTAACCCACTCAATTTTGGTACCTGATGTTAGTTGGAGCAATCTTGAATTAAATGTAAACATCTCATCACCTTCCACCCCTACATTTTCACTCTTTACTCAGGGAACCATAATATAATTAATATATCGATATTGGAAAGGTTGAAACAATTTACTGCTCTGTTCCTCTACTTGTAATTCTCATATCTCCTAATACCATAGTTCCCTTCCCTGGCCACTTATCCTAGATATATAGTGTTTTCCTCAATAATAATAAAAAAAAATAATAATAATACAGTACCTCATTTGAGTCTCAGAACAATCCTGTGAGGTAAGTGCCATAATAATCCTCATTTTAGAGATGAGGAAACTGAGGTAAACAGAGTTTAAGTGACTTGCCCAGTGTCACACAGAAAGTAAGTGCCTGAACCCAGATTTGAATTCAGGTCTTTCAGACTCCAGGTCTTTCTTTCTAGTCACCTAGCCTATATTCCTGAGGTCCTTTCTGATTGATATTCTGTGAAATTTTACTTATATGCTGGCAATATTAATAGTAATATGCCTCAATAGTAATAGTAAAGCTAAATTTCTTTAAAATGGGAATTCTTCAGAAACTGTTTACTTGTGTTTTTGCCTTTCTTTGTAACAGCAGGGCTTAGCATAGCGCCTGGCACATAGTAGATATGTAATAGATGCTGCTTTTTGTTGTTGGAAAAACAAATAAAAGTTTACTGTAATTCAATTTTTTTTTCCCACCACTGAAGAGCACAAAGCAAATTACAAGTAAAAAAAAAACAATGTCCTTTTTAGCATACTTTTCTAACTAGAAAATAACCTAAAATTGAATTGTGTTTCTATATTTGTGGAAGGAATATCAAAGGGAACAGCGAGCAAAAATTCAAGACATTTGCCCAAAGGATCTATTACTATTTTCTCAGGCTTAAAAAAAAATAAAAAAAAAAAAAAAAAAAAAAAAAACGATCTACATAAATGTGAGGGAAAGGGGAAATTCTAATTCTAATAGTTCTAGAAGCTTTCTTTTTCCCTCGCCCCTAATATATATTTATTTATTTAAAACTTAAGTGCAAAAGAGAAAAAGAAAAAAAATTGCCATGTGCACCACAGAACATGAAAGGATTCAAAATTTAATGCAATAAATTTGCATTTCAAGAAAGCCTGTGGGACAAATACTACACACTTGTTCAGAGCTGTCCATCTTTTCTTTGCTTCTTTATAGATTTTTTGTTCTGTGCTGTGCACTTTTTACTTTATTCTTTTCCTCATTCTTTTCCCCTCCCCAAGAAAGCTACAATTAAGCTCTATTATATTTATTACATACATATACAATATACATTCATATAAACATATACACACATACTCATATCTATGATCATGTATATGTATATATATTCATATACATCTACGTACAATCATACTATGCTTGTCTTCTGTTTCTCTGAAGACAGAGAGCATCTTCCTTTAGAAATCCAAGTCTCTCTATATTTTTCTAGTCATTCTTCCCCCAAAAATTATACTGTTTAGTCTAGTGAATACATTTTTGTCAAAGGCATAAATAAACTCATTTAACCCTACACAAATATATAGGTTCAGGATCATAAAGTTGGAAAGGCCACTAGAGGTCCATGTCTTCATTTTACAGATGGGGAAAATGAGTCTCAAGTGACAGAGAGGGGGTTTGAGGCTTTGACCATTTCACAGATGGGGAAAATGAGTCTCAAGTGACAGAGAGGGGGTTTGAGGCTTTGACCATTTCACAGATGGGGAAACTGAATCTCAAGTGACAAGAGAGGGGCTTTGAGGCTTTGACCATTTCACAGATGAGGAAACTGAGTCTCAAGGGACAGAGAGGGGCTTTGAGGCTTTGACCATTTCACAGATGGGGAAAATGAGTCTCAAGGGACAGAGAGGGGGTTTGAGGCTTTGACCATTTCACAGATGGGGAAACTGAGTCTCAAGGGACAGAGAGGGGGTTTGAGGCTTTGACCATTTTACAAATGGGGAAACTGAGTCTCAAGTGACAGAGAGGGGCTTTGAGGCTTTGATCATTTTACAGATGGGGAAACTGAGTCTCAAGTGACAGAGAGGGGGTTTGAGGCTTTGACCATTTCACAGATGGGGAAACTGGGTCTCAAGTGACAGAGAGGGGCTTTGAGGCTTTGACCATTTGACAGATGGGGAAACTGAGTCTCAAGGGACAGAGAGGGGGTTTGAGGTTTTGACCACAGAACCCCTGAACTGGCTCTTCTTCCCTTCCCCCTGTGCTTCATCTCCATAATAATCATGAAGCAATCAGTCTAAATTCGCCCTTCCCATTTTCACCCACTATTGTGGGTTCTTTGGAGGATGGGACTTTTTATTATTTGTTTATGCAAACAGCTACCAAGAGGTTGCCCAAGCTGCTCCTCTCCCTCCCTCTGTCTCTCTGTCTCTCTCTCTCTCTCTCTTTTTTTTTTTTTTTTTTGAAAGCTGTTTCGTAGTTTCCTGGTAACCATTCAGTCATGTATTTCGACACTTCTGATCGGGTATAAAGGCAGGCCCTCAACTCCTCGCCCTGCCACACACCTCTTTCCTTGAGTGCTCATTAGGAGAGGCGAACAGCCCTGCCAGTGGTAAGGAGGAAGCTCCTGAATGGCAGTTCCCTCTGCAGAGCCAGGCCATGAACACCAATAACTGCTGCCCCTTCCGGAACGACTATATCCCTCGGGTCTTGCCCCCCTTGCTGGTCCTGGAGTTTGTGTTTGGAATCCTGGGCAATGGCCTGGCCCTGTGGGCTTTCTGCTTTTCCCTCAAGTCCTGGAAATGCAGCCGGATCTTCCTTTTCAACCTGGCTGTGGCTGACTTACTTCTGATCATCTGTCTGCCCTTCCTGACGGATAACTACGTCCGAAATTGGGACTGGAAGTTCGGAGACATCCCTTGCCGGATGATGCTCTTCATGTTGGCCATGAACCGCCAGGGCAGCATCATCTTCCTCACGGTCGTGGCTGTGGACCGCTACTTCCGGGTGGTCCACCCCCATCATGCTCTGAACAAGCTTTCCAACCGAACGGCCGCCGTCATCAGTTGCCTTCTCTGGGGGGTCACCATCGCCCTTACGGGCCACCTGCTGGGGACGTCCCGGGTGAAACAGATGAAGGACTCCCAGCGCTGCAGCAGCTTTACCATCTGCCCTGGCTTCGGCTGGCACGAAGCCATGTTCCTCCTGGAGTTTTTCCTGCCCCTTGCTATCATCATCTTCTGCTCCACCAGCATCATCTGGAGCCTTCGGAGGAGGCAGTTGGACCGGCAGGCGAAGATCAAGCGGGCCATCCGCTTCCTCATGGTGGTCACCATCGTTTTTGTGATCTGCTTTTTGCCCAGCGTGGCGGTGAGGATTCGGATTTTCTGGCTCCTCTATACCCAGGGCACCAGCCGCTGTGCCATCTACAAGTCCCTGGACCTGGCCTTCTTTATCACTCTCAGCTTCACCTACATGAATAGCATGCTGGACCCCCTGGTCTACTACTTCTCCAGCCCCTCTTTCCCCAACTTCTTCTCCAAGCTGAGCGCTTGCCACCTTAGGAAAAAGTCACCAGGAGAATCTGATACCAACCGGAGCACCCTGGGGGAACCCACGGGAGATTTGTGCTTGACCAGTTCCAGTAATGGGGACAATACCCTTCACCAAAGAAATCTGCCCGATGCCTTCACGCCCGGCTCGGCCGGGACGTGGAACCCTACCAATATAACCCCGCCATCTCCTTGAGCCACCCGGGTGATGGCGGCGACGGGAGAAGGGGACCGTTAGAACTCCAAGATTTCCAGAAATGGGCTCTCGGCGTCCAACGGACCGGTCTATAGAGACAGGTGGTCTTCAGAACTGATGACTTGGAGGGAACAAGAGACACAGGGCAGCGACTCCCTATTCTGATCCTCTGGCACAAACCCTGGAGGGGAAAGGATGCAAAGGATGCTCCCCTTCCGCTTAATTTGTTATCTCAAAGCATCTTCTAAGATCACAAATATAACCACCGTGGGACGGGGGCCAGAAGAGGCTGCCCATTTGGGCCAGCCTTAGGAGCTTCTGGGAAGAACCTGCGTGTTGTTTCCCTTCTCCCTCCACGAGGAGAGGGGAGGACTTCCACTTCGGGAGCAGGATCCGGTGCAGAACCAAGTGACAGAAGGTGGGGGAGGGGGGCTGGTCCTTCCTGCCTAAAACCTCAATTTTGGGGATCCGGCCCATGTGGGATCTAAGAGACTTCACAGCTTCATTGAATAATATTCGCTTTCTCCAGGGGTGAAAGGGAGAGTGTGAACACAAGGAAATGCAGCTCCCATTAGAAGGTGGGAAACTGAACTGTGCTACTAAGTGCTATTTAAATGGCATTTTCTGTACAGCTAATGGGCTACTAATCTGTCCCTAGCTTGTTTACACTCGAGGGAAGACACAAAACCACTCTCTCAGGTCTCAGAAGAAAGCTGCCTCTTTAATTGTTTGCCTTTGTCTTTTAAAGGGAAAATGCTACTACTTACAGATCACAGGAAGGTGGTTTCCCAGTGTTTTTAACCACTTCTGTTATCCAGTAGTTACCAAGATATCAATACTCTAATAAACTTTAATAGAAAAAAAAAACCCAGCTTGTATTATCTGGGGGATGAGTCACAGAAATGGACTTCTGTTCTTTGAGCTGAGTTATTCTGTACTATGGGGAAACAAAAACAAAAACAGAATTAGGAGGAGCATTAGAATTTTTCACTGGGGGGAAATGGAGTTTCCAGCTTAATAGATTAGTCGTTTCAGTTCCTAAGTCCTGGTTTGTGGAGAGTTAGTCACCTGGGTTTCTGCTAAGCTTTTTTTCTGGCACTCCTGGATTCCTTGGCAAGTAGAAGCTTGTCCCTGACCTCCTTAGATCCTGATAGGAAATTTACAGATGGTCCCACCCTATCTACCTGATCAGAGATAAATAAATAAGAGAGGAAGCTCCGTGTTTCAAGACTACCCTGAAAATGCTCACCTTGCAGCACTTCGAGGACCATAGAACTAGCTATTAGGAAACCTAGGACCTTTGAGTCTAATCTCCCCATTTACAGATGAGGAATTGGAGCCGATAGGGAGGTGATTTAAGATTATGGCTGAATAGCTTCACATGTGGTTTCTTAATTGTGAAGTAGAGATAAGGGAGAGAACCTAGAACTCAAACATTTAAAAAAAATTGTAAAAAAAAAAACTGTTTTAAATGTAACTGAGGGAAATATTGAATAAAATAAGTAAAGAAATTTTTTTAATATATCATGGCTAAAGAAGACCTCAGAAGACATCTAGTCCAATTCTCCACCTCCTGGTTCTGTTTTATAGTGAAGACACTAAGATTTAAAAAGGAAATTACTCATTCTGGGGTCATGCAAGTAGTAAGTGACAAGACAGTCTTTTATTTTTTACATGATCTAAATTTTCTGTGTCCCTCCCCCTACTCAATCCAGGAGAGTCATCCTGAATGGTGAAAGAAAAGGAGGAAGAGGGGGAGAAAGATCAATGAAACTTGATCAACATGTTTTTAAAAATCTGATAATATATGAAATGTTGTATATCCATGAATGAACCACATTTGTGGAGCCTCCACTTCTGCAAAGGAGGCAGGGGGCATTAATTGTACTGCAGTTAATCAATCAGCAAACATTTAAGCCTTTATTCTGTGCCGGGTATACAAAGCACTTAGTTAGGCTCTGGGGCAACAAAGAAAAAAAATTAAATAGACTTTGCCTTCAAGGAGCTCCTATGCTAATAGAAACACTATATTAAAAAGTATATCTAATAAATACAAAGCGGATACAAGATTATGCTAGCTAGAGGGGAAAGCACTAGCAGCTGGATCAGGGTTGGAAGACTGAGAGAGATCTCTTGCAGAAACTTGCATTTGAATTGTCCTTTTAAAAACTAAATATTTTATTGATAGTTTTTGTTTTTTCATTATCTACATTTTCCCCTTTATCCCTTCCCCTCCTATACCCCATTATAACAACAACAACAAAAGTTACCAAAGACAGGCAGAAATGAACAAAAATTCAGCAAAACCAATTGATATGTTGAAGAAACCTGATATTCTATGCGATATTCTACATCCATGGAAGCTCTCCTATCCCTATCTTCTCAAAGAAATGGGGTCAAGTTTATTCTGTGTAATTTGAAGACATCCATTTTTGCTTATTCTTTTTCTTTATATTCTTGATTAAGTTTTGAAGGAATCCTCGGATTCTAAGAAGTGGAGAGGGCTTGGGGAAAACATTCCTGGCATGGAGAATACCACCAGTTAAAAGGTATAGACCAAAATCTGGTGGTTTGGTTTGGTTTTGGACAAGTTCACCTCTTTGGGGTTATTTGGGAAAGGTCTTTTATCTAGAGTTCCAGTGAAGTGCCAGATATTATATATATGTATATATATATATATGTATATATATGTATGTATATGTATATATATATTGAAAGAATTCTTCATCTCTTCCCCCTCCCTTTTTTTTAATAACAACAAAAAGTCACAGAAATTTCATGATTTTTCTCCCCCGACTACTTTGCAACTGTATGACTTAACAAGTTGATAAAAGCAGTTATTTTGTAATGGACTTGATTCTTTTCAACAATAAAGTGATTCAGGTCAGTTCCAATGCACTTTGATCTGCATCCAGAAAGAAGACTATGGATATTGAATGTGGTTCACAACATAGTATTTTCACCTTTTTTGTTGTTGTTTGCTTGCTTTTTCTTCTTTCTCATTTTTCCCCTTTTTGAGCTGATTTTTCTTGTGTACAGTGATAAATGTGGAAGTATGTTTAGAAGAATGGCACTTGTTTAACCTATATTGGATTACTTGCTGTCTAGGGGAAGGGGGTTGAGGGAAGTGGGAGAGAAAAAAATGGAACAGAAAGTATTGCAAGGGTGAATGTTGAAAACTATCTTTGCATGTATTCTGAAAATAAAAAAAACTTATTAAAAAAGCAGTTATTAAACATTTGTCTTTTTCAAACAATCAAAAAATAAAAGGAATAGATCATGTCTTTTACAAGGAGGAAAAGCCTGCTCCTCTGAGAAAAACTAGGGACTTTCCCTAACTCAGAATCCATGACTCAACAGAAGAATCAGATTCAGAAATTTCTAATTCTTGAAACAGCACGAATCTGCAAGTGTCTACAAAATCATCCCTCATGCAAAGGAGGAGGATTGATTCCCTTGAGCAAAAGAAAGTCAGGACAGAAAATAAGTTTTCTCTCTTTTCTCCTATCATTTATTTCTACTGATCCCTCCAGGGACATTCTGTTGACTTTAAAAGTCTCTATAGTATCTTGGAAGGATATTTTGTGAGAGGACATAAATAGTTATATTCTAGGCCAACGACTTCAAATGAAATACAATATTTCTCAAATATCCTGAGCTCCTTTTAATAAAGGCATGAGTCTATCTTCCACAGAAGTTATGATCTAAACCGGTCTTGAACCTATTTACCCTTTGAGACACCTCTTCTTAGTGTAATGAATTCCATGATTTAATTAACTTGATTTTTGTCTGTATAAAGGAGGAATTTATTTGTTTTAAGCAATCTCTTTCCCAAGCTCCCTAGTTCTAGTATTCCAAACATTGAGGAAAAATGCTATGTTTAGTGATGATGAATTTGTAAACTTCATGGCCTTTTTAGAGACTTCATCTTGCCTAATTTTTTTAAGAACATTCCCTTGATCATTTTACCTCTGTTCTGTTCAATTATGTCTGACTCTTTGTGGTCCCCATTTGGGGTTTTCTTGGCAAAGATATGGGAATGAATTACCATTTTCTTCTCCAACTCATTTTACAGATGAGGAAACTGAGGCAAAAAGGATTAAGTGACTTGCTTAGGATTACACAGCTAGCAAATTCCTGAGATTTGATTTGAATTCAGGTTCTCCTAAGTCCAGAGCTGGCACTGTATCTATTGTGCCACCCAACTGCCCACATAGCCACCTCAGGGATATGAAAATCTGAGAGCTCACGAAATTGACATTGGCAATCTATTTCTTTGCCTTCACCATCAGATTCATGATGATGAAGATGGAATTGAACTCTCTGTACTTGCCCTCATTGGAATCATCTGGGTTATTTTATTCAGTTTAGGATTCTGAGATTTAAGAAAGACATGAGAAAGTCGAGGAGTTTTCAGGAGAGAGAAACAGATAATGAAAGATCTAGGCTGTATGATTTTTGAGTATTGATTGAAGGAACTAGGGATATTTAGACTAACAAAGAAAAGACAAGGTCTGGCTGGACTTCTGTATTTGTAACCTCTATACTTGGTTAACAATTAAACCATCCCCCAATTCTCAAATTCTGTCATTTTAAAAATAAGATCTATTTCCTATGTTTAAAACCTATTTAACCATATCAGATTGCTTGCTGTCTTGGGGAGGGGGGAGGTAAGGAAGGAAAGGAGGGAGAAAAATTTGGAACACAAAGTCTTATAAAATGAATGTTGGGGGGCAGCTAGGTGGCACAGTGAGTGGATAGAGCACCAGCCCTGAAGTCAGGAGGACCTGAGCTCAAATCTGACCTCAGACACTTAACACTTCCTAGCTGTGTGACCCTGGGCAAGTCACTTAACCCCAACGCCTCAGGGGAAAAAACGAATGTTGAAAACTATGTTTACATGTATTCAGAAAAATAAAATGCTATTGAGAAAAATTAAGATCAATTTCACATTAATATATTTCCATTTGATAAAAATCAGTAAAGTCTATGAAAATCTATGATGACAGTTGGTTTCATATAGCATTTTAAGGTCTGAAAAGAACTTTTCACACATCTCATTTGATCCTGCCCACAGTGCTATGAGGTACGTATGCACAGATAATCCTCTCCCCATTTTAGAGATGAGGAAACTGAGGATCATTCTAAATGATTTGCTCTTTGGTCCCACAACTTATGAATATCAAGGTAGGATTCCCACTCAGGACTCTCTCTTGTCTCCAGCACCAGCTGTCTTTTCTTATACATCACTGAGTAAAAACTGGAAAGAAGAAACAGAGGTATACAGTGGAAAGAGGTCAGAGGTCTGGTTACCAAGAGCAGTTCTGTCAATTATTAGGTACCTATGTGACACAGTCATTTCAATTCTTAGGACTTCAGTTTCATCTGTAATTTGAAGGAATTGTTGTTGATGATGATGTTTAGACATTTTCAATCATTCCTGACTCTCTGTGACCCCATTTGGGATTTTCTTGGCAGAGATACTGGAGTACTTTTGCCATTTCCTTCTCTGCTTATTTTACAGATGAGGAAACTGAGGCAAACAGGGTAAAGTGACTTACCCAGAATCAGAAGGCAATATATAAATGCTAAAGAGGGAAGGGAAGAGTTCTTCTACCCAAGAATATGGTAGAAAAGATCTGAAGCCTGAAGAGAAATGAAGATCAGGCCGGTCAGGATGCTTTCCTTAAAATGGACATTTTGGGAGAAACCCAACAATCAGAGAGAAGGGACCACAGGGGAGAGTCGGCTTCTGATGTGAGAAGTTCAGGGGTAGAGTCAATTTCCAGGGAAAAGAAGTTTTTGTGGCTTCAGAGAGAAAGTCCAGAAAATTAGAAGAATAGAAAAAAAGGATTATTATTTATTTTAAACAGGTCACCACACTGTCAGAGAGCCAAAGGATGTAAATGGAACATTGCAAATATTGAGATTTGGCCCATTTGTTCCCACGATCCTAACTTAAATATTGATCTACTCAGTGTGTTGGCCACACCTATAATATATAGTCATTACTATTAATAAGTTGCAGGTATTTGGTATAATATTCCTAAAACAACTTGTAAAAAAATATAACCTCACACAGAAAATATGCTGCTAAAAAAAAGAATGAGTTTTTTTTTTAATTTTTATTTTATTTGCATAACATATGTGTGGGTAATTCTTCAACAATAACCCTTACATAGCTTTCCGTTACGAATTTTTCCCCCAACTCCCCATCCCTCCCCTAGATGGCAGGATATCCACTACATGTTAATTATGTTAAAATATTGGCAAATCGAATATATGTATACATATTTCCAAACTTATCATTGGTGTGCAAGAAAAATCTTATCTACACAAACGATATATCAGATAAAGGAAACACAATGTAAGCAAACATCAATCAAGGAGTATGAGAATGTTATGTTGTGGTCCACATTTCGCATCCCTCTCTCTGGGTGTATATGGCTTACTTCAGTGAACAATTGGAGGTGGTTTGAAACATTTCATTGTTGAAGAGAGCCATGTCCATCAGAATTGATCGTCATATAGTACTGTTGTTGCTGTGTATAATGATCTCCTGGTTCTGCTCATTTCACTCAGCATCAGTTCATGTAAGTCTCTCCAGGCCTCTCTGAAATCATCTTGCTGGTCCTTTCTTACAGAACAATAATATTCCATAGTATTCATATACCATAATTTATTCAGCCATTCTCCAATTGAAGGGCATCTATTCAATTTCCAGTTTCTAGCCACTACAAAAAGGGCTGCCACAAACATTCTTGCACATGTGGGGCCTTTTCCTTCCTTTATGATTTCTTTGGGATATAAGCCCAATAGAAATGCTGCTGGGTCAAAGGGTATGCACAGTTTGATAACTTTTTGAGCATAACTCCAAATTGTTCTCCAGAATGGCTGTATCCGTTCACAGCTCCACCAACAATGCATCAGTGTCCCAGCCCTCCCACAACCCCTCCAACATTCATCATTAACTTTTCCTGTCATTTTAGCCAATCTGACAGGTGTGAAGTGGTATCTCAGGGTTGTCTTGATTTGCATTTCTCTGATCAATAGTGATTTGGAGCACCTAAAAAGAATGAGTTTTAAAAAATTATTTTCAAGAGGATTATGAAATGCCATTCCTTTGGATACGATGTTTCCTTCCCACCCACTAAAAAAAAAATCTGAACTTAACAGATATCAGCTAAAAATGAATATTTGTCCTTTGGATGTGATATTAAAAATAGAACATATTATTGTTGTTAAGAAAACAAAACCTAGGGGCAGCTAGGTGGTGCAGTGGATAGAGCACCAGCCCTGAAGTCAGGAGGACCTGAGTTCAAATCTGGCCTCAGACACTTAACATTCCCTAGCGGTGTGACCCTGGGCAAGTCACTTAACCCCAATTGTCTCAGCAAAAAAACCAAAAACTTAGTTCATAGACTTGAATTCATTGGTTCCTAGATCTAAAGAGCATGGAGTCCAACTTTCACATTTTACAGATGTGGAAACAGATTCTGTGAAGGGAAATGGCTCCTTTCACACAGCTGTTATGTGCCTGAGTTGGAGTTTGACTCTTAAGTCTTCTTGACTCCATTGCCCTCTCCATTATGCTACTCCATTATGCTTCCATTTGTTCCATTGTTCCAATGTTATCCATTCTGCTTCACCATTTGGGGTTAGGGAGATTATCTAATCATAGGATCATATCACTTAGAGCTAGATTTCATGTAACTACAATTTCCCCATTTTACAGATGAGGAAACCGAGGATTGGAAAAGATAAATTACATGTCCAAGACATAGGTTGGTAGGAAGCAGAGCCTAGACTTTAATCACAGGATCACTGAGTCTAGAGATGGAAGGGATTTCAATGGAGTCAACTTCCACACACACCTGAAAACAGTCCCCTTACAATGTACCTGATAAGTGGTTAATTATATTATAATGGGAAATATTGGGACAAAGATCTTAACCTATTCCTACCTTTGCATTGAAATAAATGGGTATATAATGAAGTATTGTGTATGTTAATTTAATGTGGAGACTCTCAGTTTTTCATAGAATATTTCTGTTTATCATTTGAAATGGGTGTTAATTGAATTAAAAAATATTTACTAAGAGATGCTCATCAATTGGAGAACGGTTGAACAAGCTGTGGTACATGAAGGTAATGGAATATTATCGTTCTATTAAAAATGATGAACGAACTGATTTTAGAAAGGCTTGGAAAGATTTACATGAACTGACGCTGAGTGAACTGAGCAGAACCAGGAATACATTGTATATAATAACAGCAAGAGTATCCGATGATTAAATGTATTTAACATGTATTGGACTACCTGCCATCTAGGGGAGAAGGTGGGGGGGGAGGGGAAAATTTGGAACAGAAAGTTTTGCAAGAATCAATGTTGAAAAATTACCCATGTATTTGTAAGCTTTAATAAGAAAATTAAAAAAAAATGTACAATGATCAACTATGAAAAGACACGGTTCTTCTCAGTGGTTCAGTGATCCAAAACTATAGATTTTTGGACAGAAAATGCCATGTGCAACCAGAGAAAGAACTAAGGATCCTGAATGTAAATCAACACATGCTATGTTCACTTCTCTTTTCTAGAGTTTTTTTCCCCTCTCTTTCATTGTTTTCCCTTTTGCTCTGATTTTTTTCTCCCAACATGATCCATAAAGCAATGTGTATTAAAAGTAAATAAAACAGCACAATAAAAATATATTTACTAAGTTCTTACTATGTGTGAAGCACTGTATTGAGTATTGGGGTTAAATACAGAAAAGCAATACAACCCCTGCTCCCAAGCAGCTCACATTCTGATAGGAGACAACACCTATAGGAAGTCACAGCTTCAAGTCAGCCTATAAACATTTATTAAGTGCCTATTATGTATCTGGTTCTATGCTAAGGACTGGGGATCTTATTCATCCTCCATTTTGAAGAGGAGTAATAACATAATGGAGTGATAGGAACTCATATGATCTCAGGGAGCTCGCAGTCTAATGGACAGGTGAGGGGATGGAAGATGAAGAGGAGGACAAAATGCGAACAATTATATTAAGAAGACACAGACATGGTAAATTAGAGTCAGATGGAAAGATCCCATGATCCTTAGAGAGCACCAGGAAATAGATAGCAATGCATCTTTAATATTCTCTTTAATGCTTCATCATTTCTGATAATGAGCTATTTGAAAGGGCCAAGGACTTTAATGGAGAGAACTTTCTCTTCTGGGTCTTTAGAAGCTATGGCTGCTGGGAAATGAGGGACCACAGAGAGCACTTGGAGATTGCATCTCCAAAAAAGCTGATTCTCTGGATAATGGCAATGGCCAGAAGAAGGGGTGATGGTCTGTGGGGACTCCAGGGCTCAGAGTCCTAGAATATTCTGTCCCTTTAGCTCAAACTCTTAAATGTCCTTGGTTTCCTTCAAGATTCAGATCAAATCCTACCTTCTGCAGTCCTGCCTACAGGTTTCCCAGTACTACACCCCTACTCCTACACAATCCCCAAACTTCCTTCTGAGAATACTTCTCATTAGCATTATAGATAATATGTATGTTCATATTATTTACATTTTGTCCCCTCCTTTCCACCCCCAAGGGAATATGAGTCCTTGAAAAACAAGGACACATATATATGTGTGTGTTTGTGTGTGTGTGTGAATGTATACATATGTATTTATAATATACTTATACACACACAAATACATGTGTACATGCACATATATAAATACATATACATGTGTGTGTACATATGAATGTGTATGTATAAAAGTATATGTATCTATATTTACTACTTCAAATATATTTCTAATCACATGTAAACATTTTAATATTCTTTTAAAAAATTCTGAGTTTTACCCGATTGCACATGTATAACATATCAGATTGCTTGCCATCTTGGGGAGGGGGGAGGAGAGAGAAAATCTGGAACTCAAAATCTTATAAAAAAATGAATGTTGGAAATTGTCTTTTCTTGTAATTAGAAAAAAATAAAATACTCTGATGTGATCTATGATGTGGGGTTTGTCACCAAATGATGGCAGACACCAAAAGTTGGGGTTCGGTCATGTGAAGAATTCACAATGATCATTCTCTTTGGCAAAAGATAGATTTATTCAGGGAAGAGTTTACAGACAAAAAGAAGGGATACAATAGACAGGGTAAATATGAAATAGAGTTGGGAGAGTGTATGAAGGACAAGTTCCTCAGCAGAACTCACAATTACCCAGTAGAAAAGGAGCGTCCCATGACACAGGCAGGCTAAATCCTGAAGGGGACTTAACTAGTTAGTTAGCTGTAAGGAGAAGTGGGATTGGGAAGCATGATGGAGTCAGGGGAGATGCTCTGTGGCATTGGGGGGCAGGGGGGAGAAGGAGAAAGACACCATGAGCAGAGTGCCACGGCAGGTGGACCCAAAGGGAGATAGCAGTAGAGCCATGGGCCATAAGTTGTTTTATAGGGAAATTTTAGCCTCCAAGTCTTGACAGAACTTGGATTTCTGAATGAGGGCAGGATCACGGAACTAAACTGATGTCTATTACCAGAGCCTTCTTCCTGCTTGCCTAAGGGATTAATCTTTA
>JAJPUD010002400.1:71445-128945 GCA_023553655.1 Myrmecobius fasciatus | reverse complement strand
ACTGGGACTCTGATACATTGTTGGTGGAACTGTGAATGGATCCAGCTATTCTGGAGAGCAATTTGGAGCTATGCTCAAAAAGTTATCAAACTGTGCATACCCTTTGATCCAGCAGTGTTTCTATTGGGCCTATATCCCAAAGAGATCTTAGAGGAGGGAAAGGGCCCCACATGTGCAAGAATGTTTGTGGCAGCTCTTTTTGTAGTGGCCAGAAACTGGAAACTGAAGGGATGCCCATCAATTGGAGAGTGGCTGAATAAATTATGGTATATGAATGTTATGGAATATTATTGCTCTGTAAGAAACGACCAGCAGGACGATTTCAGAGAGGCCTGGAGAGACTTGCATGAACTGATGCTGAGCGAAGTGAGCAGGACCAGGAGATCATTATACACGGCAACAACAATACTATATGATGATCAATTCTGATGGACATGGCTCTCTGCAACAACGAAATGTTTCAAATCACTTCCAATTGTTCACTGAAGAAAGCCATCTACACCCAGAGAGAGGGATGTGAAATGTGGACCACAACATATCATTTTCATGATCTCTATTGATGTTTGCTTGCATTGTGTTTCCTTTATTTGATTATTCTTTCTTGCAGATGTGATGTCGCCTGCACAAAAATTATGTGTGGAAATAAGTATACATATATTCTATTTGTCAAGTATTTTAACATAATTAACACGTAGTGGATATCCTGCCATCTAGGGGAGTGGTGGGGACTAGGAGGGAAAAATTTGTAACAGAAAGTTTTGTAAGGGTTAATGTTGAAGAATTACCCATACATATGTTTTGCAAATAAAAAGTATTAATAAATAAATATATATAAAAAATAAAATTAAAAAAAAAGAAAGAAAAGTGTAGCTTTCTCATCTCTCTCCTTAGGAAGCAAGTTTGGTCTTTTTAATTTCACATTTAGTTTAGATTATTCTGCTGTTGTTCTTTTCTTTATTTAGAGTCACAGAAAAAAAAATTCTTGACCAGAAAGTGGTTAACTTCGTTCACCAAATTTGCAGAAGTTTCATCATGAATGTCTCGAGAAACTAAACCTACTCAAATTGAAATCTAACAACCCACAGCTCACCGGACCACTGGGTTTATAGAACTACTTTCTATGAAAACATTCTAAATTCGAAGCAAAGGCAAAAACTTAGCCGAGCTGAACTGAGTTGAGTAAAAATGGCTCAGAGTTGTGCTCTCTGCAGGAGAGTTGGAGTACTTGGCAGTTTAGTTGGAGAAAGGACCCCAATATCTGGGACCTTATTTTGCCAGGTGATCTTCAGCATCTTCCTGAGATAATTCGAATGGAAGCCATTCAGTTTCCTGGCCTGGCACTCATACACTGCCCAGATTACAACAATGAGATCAGCACAATGGCTGTGGACCTTCAATTTGATAGTCAGTCTAATACCTCTTCTCCCCCACACTTTCTTTTGGAAATTATTAATTTGCTAAAATGCATTTTTGATTTTTTAAGACTGTTAGAAATTCAACAAGTATCCCTGATTTTCCCCTACTTCCAGACAGCAAACCCTTATAATAACAATATTTAAACTAGATAAATAACTAAGATTTAAAGGGATTGGGGGGGAGGGGAGGTGCAAAGATCATTGAGATATTGCCCTAAGGGAACAGGTAGTAAAACAGGAGGACACAACCACACACATACACACATACGTATGTGTATATACATGTATATTATTTTTTTATAAAGCTTTTTATTTACAAAACATATGAGTGATTTTTCTACATTGACTTTTGCAAAAACTTTTTTTTCCCCAAGCTTTTCCCCTCCTTCCCCCCACCCCCCACCCCTAGATGACAGGTAATCTAATACAATACATGTATATTATTATAGAAATATTACTTCAATGGAGCTCTGATCTCATACATAGCACTTTTTTTGCAAAGTTTTGCAAAGTGATTTATATAAATTATCTTATTTGATAAATGCTGTTATTATCACCATTTTACAGATGAGAAAACGGAGCCTCAGAGAAGGTGACTTGCCCAGGGTCACACAGTCAGTATCTGACACAGGATTTAAATCTTCCTGATTTCAAGATCTGCATTCTAGCTACAGTCATAATTTTAATAATTCATTCACAGAACCTTAAGATCCTCAAAAGTACTTTCTTCACACTTCTGTGAGGAGTTAGAAGCAAATGTTGTCATCTTATGGTCATTTCCAAACCATGGCAAAAATACCCAAGTTCCCCCACTGGACTTCAGTTTAAATCCTGACTCGGAAAACTTACTAGCTATTTGACCCTGGGCAAATCACATCATATCTATCTGCCTTGGTTTTCTCATCTGTAAAATGGGGATAATAATACCATCTACTTTGTAGTGAGGACCAAATGAGATAATAGTTGCAAAGTGCTTTGCAAACCTTTAAGTGCTAACTTCTTCCTCCATTTCTTCTTCTCCTTCTTTCCTTCTCCCTCCTTCTCCTTCTTTTCCTCCTCCACCTCTTCCTTTTCCTCCTTCTCTTCCTTTTCCTTCTCCTCTTCCTCTTTTTCCCTTCCTCCTTCTCTCCCTTCTCCTCCTTTTTCTTCTTCTTCCTCTTTTACTTCTTTAATACTCCTTATTCTTTTGTCCCCAGTGACTAGCACTAGTATCTGACCCACAGTAAGTGCTTATTGATTTTTCATCCATTCACTCACTCATTCATTTCCTTTTTATGAGAGGAGGCTGAGACTTGGAGACATTAAGCAATTGACACAAACCATAAGAGGTATAATGCAATAAACAAGATCTAAGGAAGAGGGGGAAAAATCCCATGATCTCAGAGCCAAAAGGGACCCCCCAGGTTTCTGGTACAGCTGATCTCTGAGCAGGGAATGGAGTCTTAACATCCAACATTAGAAAACTCAGAGGGTTTAGGGAGACTTCATAGGGTGGGAATGGGGAAGGGGGGGGGAATTGGAGACAGTGGAATGGTAAAGTATTGGAGAAAATGCAGGAAACCAAGTTCTCTGCTTGCTGGATGAGCAAACCTCAGTTGGCATTTCTATGAGACCGAAATGTTTGCAAAGACCTTTATAGATATTATGTCATTTGAATCTCACAACAACCCTAAGGGGAAGAAACTGTAGGTATTTTTATCCCCACTTTACAGATGAGGAGACTGAGGTCCAAAAAAGGTAAGTGGAGTGCTTGGGGTGACCCATAAGGACTGGGTTATTAGGCAGCCCCGGTAAAGCCATGGATGGAGAGGAAGACTCGGAGTCAGTAAGAGTAAGAACTGAGTTCAAATTCAACCCTGTGACCAACCAGTCACTTCTCTTCCCACTTCAGTTTCCTGATCTGTGTAATGGGGATAATAATAGCACCTCCCTCCTAGGGTTGTTTTGAGGGTCAGATGAGATATTTGTAAAGCACTTGGTGAACCTTAACTCACTACATAAAATATACTCATTATCATCATCATTATTAGAATTAATAATTATTACATTACACTATACCCTAAAGTCTCTCTCAACCTTCTGGCTGCTTTTACCAAGCTATGACTCAGGGGGTAGGAGAGAAGAGGCTGAAGAAAACTAGAGCAAGAAAGCAATCACTCAAACAACAAGCATTTATTAAGCTCCTATTTTGTGCCTGGGACTGTGCTGAGTGTTGAGAAAGATACCTACCTATTCTAGTTAGTAGTTATTAACCTGGAGTTTATGACTTAAAAACCATTTTTCTGATCACTGTTATTTCAGTATTAATTTTCTCCATAATCCTATGTTTTATTTTGATTTAAATAATTAAAATACATATATATATGTGTATATATACATATATATATATATGTTTGATTTAAAAACATGATTCTGGAGCAGCTAGATGGCACAGTGGATAGAACACAGGCCCTGAAGTCAGGAGGACCTGAGTTCCGATCCAGCCTCAGACATTTAACACTCATTAGCTGTGTGACCCTGGCTCAGAGTATGAAAGGCCCCTGCTTATTTCTACTACCATCCCTTTCTCTCTCAACTGCCAGTAGTGTTTGGAAAGGGAGTTTTTGTTGGGGAGGATGGGCAAGATAAAAAGGGATAAAGAGGTCAACTGTAAGAGAAGGATTATGGGTGTTCCTTGGTTTGTTGTTCTTTGATACTGTTCTTAATAGATTTGTCCACTTCAGCAAACCCTGGCCCTTACTCCCCAGTCATTGTGTAAAATGTAAACTATAAAACCCAATGACTAAGTCACCTGCAGCCTGAATCTCTGTCAAAGTCAAGTAATTAGGAAAAACAGGCCCCTTCTTTATGGGAAATGATTGGGCCATTAAGCGCTTAATAAGTGCCTGTAAAGTGAGGTGCATTAAGGAATTCAGCAGGGCTCAGTTGGACTTGGTCCCACTGAGAAATCCACATCAAGGGCAAGAGGAAGAAGGCCGGCAAATTCCGCTCCATCCTCCAGATGGGTGTTTTTTCACACCCAGCAGGGAATTAATTCAGTCTCTCTAATGTGGATGGTCTAGAAAGAGGAGGTTTGCTTATTCAATTGGCTGGAATGTGAACTGTTTCCAAAACAACCAACAAGAGTGATGAAAAGGAGGGGAAAAAATCCAGATCAAAACACAAAATCCTGCTGATTTAGGGCTGGAGGCAGGGCCGAAGATGACAAAACCCAGCGTGGGTGACAGAGCCCAAGGCGGGATGGAGGCTGTCCACTTGCCAATGACACAGTCCACCAGAGCCCAGGAGGTCTGAGAAATGGCCTCTGAGAACTTGTTTCTCCTGCAGAAATCCTTTTTATCTCCCTGTTCACATGATCTGAGATGGCTTTAGCTTTTTCCTGTCTACAATATGGCACGCGTTCATTGTTCTAATTTTTTTTGGGGGGGAACAGGGAGGATAGGAGACTGTACTTAAGATTTTGCTGAAGAGCATGCTCAGTAAGGAAACACTTTGTTCCAATGCAAATCTATCCGTAGTATCATAGACAATAATAATAATAATTAGTATTTATATACTACCTAGTATGTATGGCACTGTGCAAAGTATTTCATAAATATTATCTCATTTGAAGGGAAGGGAAATGTCCATAAACACATATCCAGCAGGATTTGAACCCAGGTGTTATATAGGATATTCCAAAAATCTTAGAGTAGTTTTAAGCTTTAATAGTTTAAGAAACTATTCAATGAGATATTTAAATCAACTATTAAGACATTTGGGATACCCTGAAAAAAAAAAACAAAAACAAAAACAAAAACCCAAACCTTGTGTTCCAAATGTTTTCCCCTCCTCTTCACAGCAAGTAATCCAATAGAGGTTAAACACATACAATTCTTCTTAACACATTTCCATACTCGGCATGCTGCATAGGAAAAATCAGATCAAAAGATGAAAGAAAAAAAAAAACACAAGAAAAAAAAACAAGCAAACAAACAAACTGCAGCAAAGTGAAAATATTAAGCTTCAATCTGTATTCAGTCTCCAAAGTTCGCTCTATGGATGCAGATGGCATTTTCCATCCCAAGTCTATTGGAACTGGTTTGAAACATCTCATTATTGAAGAGAACAATGTCCATCAGAATTGATCATCATATAGTGTTATTGTTGCCGTGTATAATGATCTCCTGGTTCTGCTCATTTCACTCAGCATCAGTTCATGCAAGTCTCTCCAGGCCTCTCTGAAATCATCCTGCTGGTCGTTTCTTATAGAACAATAATATTCCATGACATTCATGTACCATAATTTGTTCAGCCATTCTCCAATTGATGGGCATTCTTTCAGTTTCCAGTTCTTGTCACTACAAAAAGGGCTGCCACAATGTGGGTTCTTTTCCCTTTTTTATGATCTCTTTGGGACACAAGCCTTGTGGAAACACTGCTGGATCAAAGTTTGAAAGCCCTTTGGGCATAGTTTCAAATTGCTCTTCAGAATGGTTGAATTCCACCAACAATGCATTAGTGTCCCAGTTTTCTTTTTTTCTTTTTTTTTAAATGTTTATCCATTGATTTATTGGTGCATATGGTGACTCATTTATAATATTTTTTTCCCAGCTGAAAGAACTTTATTTTTTTTTATTAATGCTTTTTATTTGCAAAACATATGTATGGGTAATTCCTAAACATTAACCCTTATAAAGCTTTCTGTTACAAATTTTCCCCCCTATTCCCCACCCCTCCCCTAGATGGCAGGATATCCACTACATGATAATTATGTTAGAATACTTAGTAAATCGAATATATGTATAGTTATTGCATCTTTTTTTGTGCAGGAGAAATCATATTTACAAGAAAGAATAATCCGATAAAGGAAATACAATGCAAGCAACATCAATAGAGAGCATGAAAATGTTATGTTGTGGTCCACATTTCACATCCCTCTCTCTGGGTGTATATGGCTCTCTTCACCGAACAATTGGAAGTGGTTTGAAGCATTTCATTGTTGAAGAGAGTAATGTCCATTGGAACTGATCCTCATATAGTATTGTTGTAGCCATGAATAATGATCTCCTGGTTCTGTTCACTTCACTGAGCATCAGTTCGTGCAAGTCTCTCCAGGCCTCTCTGAAATCGTCCTGCTGGTCATTTCTTAGAGAACAATAATAATCCATAACATTCATATACCATAATTTATTCAGCCACTCTCCAATTGATGGGCATCTACTCAGTTTCCAGTTTCTAGCCACCACAAAAAGAGCTGCCACAAACATTCTTGCACATGTGGGGCCCTTTCCTTCTTTTATGATTTCTTTGGGATATAAGCCCAAAAGAAGTTTCCCAGTTTTCCCATATCCCCTCCAGTGTTTACCATTATGACATATTTGTAAAAGTACTTAGCATGCTATTCCCTTGGGTTTTGTTAATGCTTCCATTTCGTCATTTTTGTTGCCTGTTCAGTACAAAAATGTTTTATGTAATGGCCTTAACAATTTTACACATGCTGGATATAATTTTTAAAAGTTTTAACACTTTAGACACATTATTTTATTTTGTTCTTACTGATAACAGTTGTAATTTCTTGCTTTCATTTGATTTTCTAATAGGGTAGCATTTCATAAAGAATATTGCTAATAATGAGGTGATTCAGGCCAATTCTCAATAGATTCGTGATGGAGAGAGCCATCTGCATCCAGAAGGATGATTATGGAGATTAAATGTGTTGGATAAATGTAGTATTTTCACCTTTTGTTGTTGTTTTTTTTACTTGCTTGTTACTTGCTTGCAATTTTTCCCCTCTTGATCTGATTTTCCTTGTGCAGCATGATAAATGGGGAAATATATTTAGAAGAATTGCACATGTTTAACCTATATTGGATTACTTGCTGCCTAAGGGAAGGAAGAGGAAAAATTTGGAATACAAGGTTTTGCAAGGGTGAATGTTGAAAAGTATCTTTGCATGTATTTTGAAAAATAAAAAGCTATTATATAAAAAAGAATATTAATAGTTAAGTTTGAACTACTAGTTATATAATATGAAATTTTACTTCTTAAAAATTTTTTTAAAGAAGAAAATCATTTTGCTAAAAACTGTAAAAACAAATATTTGAATGGTGAAAAAAAAAAGTACTGGTGTTTGGTGCATTCTAAGTACCACTTAAGTGTTAGCTGTTATTATTAATAACAAGTGTTTGCTATGTGCTAAGCACTATGCTGAGTGCTAGGGATATAAATATAAATTACATACAACAGTCTCTGCCCTCAAGGAGTTACAGTGATGAGAACATTTCCCACCTACCCATGTGATTCTTGCCATGGCCTCCATTTCCAAATCGTGCTGTTTCTGGCCATCTTCCTCCACCCCTGTAAGACCCCAGACTCAGAGAGGAGTTTCCTCTTATCTTGTCCAGAAGTAGATCATGATACTCCTGGATACCCCCAAACAGTGCAGCTCAGCATTTCTTTCCCCCTTCCCACATCCAACTTCTTTATGTATTATCTTCCCTCATTAGGATGGAAGCTCCTTGAGGGCAGAGGCTGTTGTACTTCTAACTTTTAAGAAATGAAATTTCTACACCATATAGGGGATATAACTGCTTGTGTGTCACAACTTCATTCGAATGAATGGAAAAACAATACCAGTTATGAGTAATTTATCCCTTTAAAGCCAAAGATCAAGTTTATAAAAAGAATGTTGAACAAAATGAGTTAGTGCTTTATTCTTTATTTTATTCATTCTTTAGCCATAACACAATGTTCTCCTAAATTGTTTGGCGGTTCATTTGAAAAAAAAAAAAAAAAAGAACAATTATTCCTAGGCTAAAATGTTATATCCTGGAGTGCAGGGACTGACTTGGTTTTGTCTTACACTGGACACACAAGAAGTGCTTGCTAAAAACTTTCTGTGCGTGCACATAATAGAGCAAAGTTTCTTGAATTGTCTCCATATGGAGTCTCATAACTGAATGTGAGGGGTCACAAAATTATGATTTATTATCAATATTTGATTTGTATACCTATCTTATATATTTATATATCCAGAGCCATGTAGAAAATTCTTAGGTCAAAAGGATTCTTGAGTGGAAAAAGTTTAAGAAGCCCAGCTATAGAGAAAGAAGATAATGTGAAGATCCAGATTCGAATCCTAGCCTCAGATCTTTCCTATTTGTATGATTATGGATATGTCACTTAGTTTTTTAGTTTGTTTCTCCATTAAAACAGGACAAATAAAAAGTGCCCTGTCCATGGTTCTTTACTGTTGTGGGGAAAATTCATTATAACACAGAAATATATAGAAACTCGATAATTAACATCTGGACATGTTCTTTCAATATTCATTATTCAATATTCAATATTCATTCCTTCTAAAGCTCTTTGTAGCAAGCTACTTTTCTTCTGTTTTCATTTTAATGCTACTTTCTTAGAGAACTCTCCTTTTGGGCATTCCCTTTTTTCATTTAGCAGCTTCTTACTTTATTATAGTATATTAGTATATATTATAGTATATATAATATGTAGTGGTATTACCTACTATGGGCTAAGCACTGTGATGAGTACTCTACAAATACCTCCTTTAATGACAGAAGGGGGATGAACATGTATTAAGCACCTCTATGTGGCAAGAACTTTACAAATATCATCTCCTTTGATGATAGAAGGGAATGAGCTTTTACTAGGTACTTACTGTGTGCCAAAACTTTACAAATCACTCATTTGATGATAGCTATCACATTCCTCCAAAGGTTTCTCTCCCTAGACTAAACAAATCATTTCTTTAACCAACCCTTGTTTGGTTGAAAATGGCGATCTCCATGATATCAAGGTCCCTCACCAACTGGATCATTCTCTGGATCCCCTCCAGATCGTATCTGAATGATATCATTATAAAACTATGGACTTGAGAGTCAGAAAAGTCCTCACGAGTCATTTTGTTCTATAACACTGAAGCATTAAGAAGTGGAAAGGATGCTGGATTTGCAGTTAGAGGTCCTGAGTTCAAATTTTGGCTTTGCCATTTCTGGATGCTTATTTATCAGGAATCATAGATCTACAGTAGGAAGAGATTTCAAGTGTTTATCGACCCCAATTCTGCCATTTTATAGATGAGAGTTTTAAGTGATTTGTCCAAAGCCGTCCTGGTAGTCAGTGACATGCTTTTGTGCCTCCCAGTATCATCGAGCTTCATTTACAAACCAAAGGTCAGGTTGTCCTAGACCGTGAAAGGGATTCTTTAATGGATTTAGGCAAGAAAGAATCACAGAATCATAGGTTAAATTGGTCAATTAATTTTGTTTTAGAGATAAATGGAGGTGTCATGAGGTGAAATAACTGGTCCAAGTGGCAGAGCCAGGACTCTGGCTTAAGACCTTTCCCCATCTAATGGAACAATCTGCTTTAACTCAAATCAAGATATTGTTTTTGCTTTTTCCTTCTCTCTCCAGCTCTAAGCATACGCACTTAACAAATGCTTGTTGGTTGATGGGCTGATCAGTTGGCAGATCAAATTCTAAGGAGTCAAAGGGGGTGTGGGAGGCCAATTATTCTGCCAAAGTCTTGGGCTGAACCCAAGGCTTCTAGTACAAAGCAACAGTAAGCCATGACAGTAAAATGAGCTAAAATCATGAAAATAAAGTATGGTACACTTACTTAATTTGATTGTAGCTAATCAGGTAAAGAAGGTACTATCATTTGCTCATTAAATAAGTATTTAAAATACTCATTTCCCTTTGGAACCTGTGAGGATACACTAAAAATAAATATTATGGCTAATAATCTAATTTATCTTATTAAGGAAATGTTGAAGATAAATTATGTTTGAAAAGACATTAGGCTTCTAGCCCACAAATGTGTGTGAGCTTAGCTATCAGGAGTGGATGCTGAACAAGGAAATCAATTTTAAGTTCCTTTTCAGCTCTTGGGAATCACTGGACCAAATTCCCGGGATTTCCATTTCTTAAGTTTTAGTGCCCCCACATGAGCCTTTCCTTCCCTTGCATCTCCACCCAAGAAGAGACATCCCTTAAGAAATGTCAGCCTCAAAATCTCTCTTTTCTTTGTTGGTTTGGGGGTGAGTTTACATAACTAAAATGCTTTTTAATTTTCCACTAACTCTAAGAAAACATACATTCATTTGTAATATAAAATAACAATCCACTTACTGGTAAAAAGTTAGTGTCATTGTCCCTATGTATTAATCTAATAGGCAAAATACTTCTAAGTAACAGGCCTAGGAAAGACTTCAGAAATCATCTAGCTCAATACCCTCATCTTACAGGTATAATTGAGAGCCAGAAAGATTTTGGGAAGTAAATTAATGTAGTATACTAAGTTTTACTTTCCCAATCGTTAGACTGAATCCTTGAAGGAATAAGACACTTGGGGGGAGGGGAGAAAGAGGCTTTCAAAATAGTTTTAATTTTTATTGGTATTTTTTATTTTCTTATCACCTTCATTTTCAAATACATCCCTCCCCTAACCAGAGTCATCCTTTGTAACAGAATAAAAAGAGGAAAAGAAAAGCAATTCTGATGAATTAACCGAGACCAACTGTCTCTGCAAAGAAAAGGTGTATTTTCTCATTTTTTTCTTCTTAGGCTAATCTTGGTCATTATCATTAAATAATTGAGAGAAGCCATTAATATGCAAATCTAAAATATAGATGAGATAGAATTTATCAAAAAGCCAATGGGGCTATAGAGTGGGCCATGGTTTTCCAGGTATGGGGAGCCCCCCTACCCACACAGGCTGCCACATTCTTTCAAACTGCCATGGCCTGGAACTCTAAAAGTTCTAAAAGTCAAATGTCCCGCAGGATCACTGCTGGGATGTGAAGGCTCATCTTCCTGGCTCCAAGGCTGGTTCTAGTCAACTAGGTCAAAGTTCTTTATTTTTGTGATGTCCTGGACCTCCTGCCCATCTGGTGAAGACTATGGATCCCTTCTCGGAATGTTTTTAAAATGCATTAAATAAAGTACACAGGCTAACAAAGGAAGTCAGTTACACTGAAAGTTACCCAAATACTTTTTAAAAACCTAACTGCTACTATTTCTTAGACCCCAGGCCACAGCCCACCAGATCATTGTGGACTCTCTCTCCCCTGTTCCTTTAGAGCGGCCTTCCCTGAGTTAAGCAAGGCTCCCACTCACTGCCTTGTACCTGGATCATGGCCATCTCTCCCATTCCCTCCCCTCTGGCTGATTTTTCTGCCACATTCCACGGCCTCCAAACATTTCAGGTGGCCTGAGAGCACATTGGGATTTCCTGGCAGCCCTGACCCATGGCTGGCTCACACTGGGCTTCCTTTGGGCCTCAGCTTTTGCATAGAGGCTGCAGTCTCTGCAGGGTCTCCCACATCCTTAAGCCTCCCGTGTTTTCCAGCCCAGTCACCAAGGGAAAGAAAATGCAGAGCCGCAGGCGGCTCATCCAGTGCAACCAGTGCCAAAGGTGCCACCCGATCCTTCTACTTCTGGTTCTGGATTAACTTGTTTTCTCTTCCCAACTGTGGGCTTTGAGTATCGCCAATACTGCAAGAATCACTTATTCTAAAAGTACTGACGTGAAGAGATGAAAGATAAGAATAGGGATAATGGCTAGGACAAAGGGCTTTCCATGCTATCTCATTTGATCCTCACAACCCTAAAAGGTAGCTTCTCTAATTATTCCCATTTTACAGACAAGGAAATCAAGGCTGAGAAAGGTTAAGAGTCTTGCCTAGAGTTTGCATGGCTAGTAATGGTGCAACATTTGAATGTGGGTCCATCTGACTTCAAACCAGGTTTGCCATTCCTATCTCCTCCTTTACTTTGGGAAATTAAGTAAAGCTCAAGATAATTTCATTTTCAATTTAATTCAATTCTTCCTTCCTCTCTTCACAATGAGAAATTACTGATTACAAAGAGCAGTATTAAGGAAGTTATATTGTGTTTAACCTATACTGGATTACCTGCTATCTAGGGGAGGGGAGTAGGGGGAAAGGAGGGAGAAAAAATTGGAACACAAAGTTTTGCAAGGGTGAATGCTGAAAAACTATCTTTGCATATATCTTGAAAATAAAAAACATTATTTTTTTTTAAAAAAAAGGAAATTACATTGAATGATTTTTTAAAATATGTTTTGCGGGTACTTTTTTTTAACCTGTGCTTTCAGTGGCATAGGGAACCAGTGGAAAGAAAACTCCCTCTTATCGGTACAGAGACAACCTGCCTGCTCCTTCTCCTCTTGGATATCTCATCCCTGAGGCCCGAGGACTTGAGGGAAGAAGAGAAGCATTGAAATAATTCACAAATCTCTAAGGAACTGGGACACTCAGAGAGGTCTACTCCAGACTCTCAGGTCTCAGAAGCCAAGATAAGAGGTGAAATTAGAATGCAGGGGGATTCAGGACTCAGGCCAGTTTCTTTTCAACATTGGCCTGCTGCCCACTTCTCCGTACTGAATTCTGGAATAAGGGAGGAAAAGACTGTTAGAGCAAATTAAGATTTAATTTGTTCTTTAATGTAAAATTGAGTCAGTGATGATTTCTTAATGGTCAGAACAAAAATAAATTATGGTCTATTTAACATGTTAGTCATGTGAATAATCACAAATAAGTTTTATACTCTTGTTAAAACCTTATCTTTCCAATAGCCTTTAACAAAAGTAACACTGAGGATAACAAAAACATTTTATGGATACGTGAGCATTAATGTAGAGCATACATTCGGAGGACTGTCCCTTCCTGCCCTCTTTCTTCAAATAAAAGGGAAGAGAATTCTCGCTTTGATCCATTGGCCCAATTCTGGAAGCATATGGGGTGTGTCAGAGAGGCCTGAGGCCTCCTTAGCTTCAGCTACTCAGAGGCCAGAAAATATAGGATGCATGCTGATGTTCTATCTCACTTGACAAGAGGCCATATTTTCTACCACACAGCAAATGCTGAAACAGGAACAGTACTGTGAGAGATCGTCGGGTTCAAACCTCCAATCGCCCTTCTTGTACAAGGTTTGTGATGATTACTTTGATTCACTTAGAAACATCTGAAGAGAGAGCAAAGAGAGTCAATAGTTGGGAATCTAATTTCTTAATGATTTTTCTTTCCACAAGAAAAAAGATTTTGCAATTTTAAGACCTGTTTAAGAACTGGATTACTGAACTGCACACCCAAAGAAGCTCATCTCACAGATCTGAGATTAGGCAAGACAAAAGAAAGGTTGAAACATAATCTCCAGACATCACATGCAATTTTGTCCCTACTTCCTAATTTTATTTTTCTAAGTTTCTCTACTGAATCAACTTTCCCTTTCTTGAGTAAAAGCAGTCCTGTACCATCAATACAAAAATTTGTTTGGTTTGATATGAAAGGAAAAATAAAAAAGGGACCAAAGAAGGTTAATAAAGCTTAATTTACACTGCATCCTAAACAAAACTTCCAGCTTATACTGAGTTATACAACTAGATTTAAAGTCACTGGCACATTGGGGACTGAAGTTATGGCTCCAGAGTCAGTTTCTGAGGTCAAATCCTGCCTGTTGACTTTTCCTGCCTGTGTGACTCTGAAAAATCCTGTATGCTCCAAGTCTGTTTTCTCACCTGCAAAATGGAAACCAGTTGGAGGCCAGAGAGATTGGGATTGACCCACATGCATGCAGCTGCTAAGTGTCAGAGTCCCCAGACAGGCTTCTGCCCATCACACTCCAGTGCCTCCATGTCATCAAACTTCCATTTCCCAGTGATATTATCATTTTCACTGTTTACTTATCAATACAACACCTGTTCTCCTATTGAAAATGTAGCTCCATGAGCAATCATGAAGCAGAAAGAGACCTGGGACTGGCCGAGCCTGTCACAGTCAGGAGGCAGCCTGCATGTCCAGATTCCAGACCCACCGGATCATTTTTCCCAACAGATCACGCAGCTAAAATCTATATTTATATCACAAAGATTCACTGAAAATAGAAGCATATTCTGAAGTGGACAGTCAAAAGGATTGTAAATACACAAGCATATAATCTTAACAAGGAAAAATCATCCAGTTCAGGACACTCACTATGGTTGCGGAGGCTCTCCTTACCTTTACAACATCACATGGAGCTATATCAGGTGGCACAGGGCTCCCACGCTGTTTTAGATATTCTGTAATCAGGACTGAGGCTTCATCCAAACTATGCAATAGGAAAAGTGATCTCGTTAATGCTTCGGAGCTTATGTGGTTACAATACAAATAATGTGGAGCTACAACCACCTATAGTTGCATTGGAGAGGAGCCATAGAAAATCGTTCAATTAATTATGGACCGGTGCAAGCTGGGACTTGGTATCCTAACAGAACTTTGGAAAACCCTGCTCTGGTAAGAGAGAGCGCTCCTGTAGCATGACCCTTTGCATCTGATGTGCAATTATTTATTTAAATATCAGCCTTTTTCCTGAAATAAGTCTAAACCTAAGGAATTTCAACCCCATCCAGTTGTCTGTGTCTCATTTCGCGCTTCCGACACCGACAGAGACATCCCAGAATGCATCTTTCCAGGCTAATGTACCTGTCATCGTGGACGAGATAGTTCACCAGCTCCCTGACTTTCTGGGTACTTATCACTTGTGATTTCAACAGCGGAAAGTACTTGGTGTTGGTCAGCACTCCAAACTGCCTCTTGCTGATGACATGATTCAGAATAAAATTCCTCACCTGTGAAATGACAAATCTCCCTCCAGTGAAGTCGTGGCCCAGACCCCAAGCCATCACCCGAGCTGCGGCAGTTTGGATAATTGCACCCATGACACCACAGTAAACCCTTCTCCCAGGGGCCTGACAGCAAAAACTCAGCCGTGCCAGTTACTATTTTATATTATTACTCTTCAAAGCTAGAAATGCCCATTCGGAACACTTAACTATGTGAAGTAATGCTCTGAGGGGCCGCGGTTTCATCAGCAGAGAGAAGGAAGGCTTCTTCCACTTATTTAATCAGTCTACGGCATTGCTATGGGGCCCAGAGAAATCTGCCACGGCAAAGCTGAACCGAAGCGTCTACTCACCTGACAGGCAAATCCTGCCAGCCGGCCAGTGTTCATGTGCTCATCTACTTGCTGGAGAACAGTCTCGGGGTTACACCATCCCAAGAAATTCTGTTGGGAGAGAACAGAGAAGGGAGTCAGCAGTGGTGACTCCGAAGGGATGGAATGAAGCCAGGTCCTCAGCGCTGAGGCAAGCTGTGCTCAGAACCTTTCCCTGGGAAGCCGACAAAGCTCAAGGAAAGTCGAAGTAGGAGGGACGAGGGAGCCATCAACAGGAGTGCTCATCGTGGACAGACGAGCCCAGTTTGTCTTGATTCAATCAAAAGGCTCTTATTGGGCAAGGCAGGGCGGGAGGACGAAATAAGAAAAGGAAATAGTCCCCACCCTCTCCCCAGGAATAAAGGGGAGCTCCAACATTTGCACATAGAAACAGACACTGGCTACTCTGAAGAAGGGTAGACCAATACATGGGGGAACAGGGAAGGCCTCCAGGAGGTGGCTCCTGTGAAAGCCTGGAAACTTCTGTCAAGTATTGAAAGACAGAAGGATTCTGAGGGAGAAAGGGAGAGAAAGAAGACAGAGAGGCAGAAAGGAAGGGAGGGAAGGAGGGAAGGAAGAAAAGGAGGAATGAAGAAAAGGAGGGAGGAAGAAAAGGAGGGAGGAAGGAAAGGAGAGAGGGAAGGAAGGGAGGAAGAAAGAGAAGAGAAGGAAGGGAGGAAGAAAGAGAAGAGAGAAGGGAGGGAGGGAAGGAAGAAAAGGAGGGAGAGAGAAAAGGAAGGAAGGAGAAAAAGGAAGAAGGGAAGGAAGAAGGGAGGAAAGGAGAGAGGGAGGGAAGGAGGAAAGGAAGGAGATAAAGAGGGAGGGAAGAATTCTAAGATTCATTCTAAGCTTGGGGACAGCTTGTACAGTTACAGAGGAGACAGAGGGAAACTCATTTCCAGAGAAGAACAGGGAAGGTAACTTGGACAGATGTCCCTACACCATGTGAAAGGGATTCTATACAACAGTCCTATATAAATAGGCTGGAACCGGGGACGGACAGTGGCCCAGAATATGAAGTTAAGAAACTGAAATTTTATCCTCAAAGCAAAAGGGAGCCAAGCAAGCATGTTATCCTGAGCAGGGGAGTGACTTGGTCCTGTGGATTCTGGCAGCTGTTTCTGGAGGCTCCAGGCAGATCATGTAATCTCTTCCTCATCCAAGGCGGACTTGAGCACACGAGGTGTCGCTCCCCTGACCCCCAACCTTCTTACCTAGGAACTGTAATTCACAGTCACTGCTTTCTGGGAAGGGTCCGGCCATGGAAGGACTGGTTCTAATCACTGACTTTGAGGTTGCAGACATAGCCACCCATCTCTTGTATGTGTGATCTCAGGGGCTATTTCACTTCTGTTTTTGTATCACAAGAAGGCAGCATAGTGCCTAGTCCACAGGAATGACTTTTTTATTCATTCCTACAAGGAGGCTGAATGGGACAGACTTGAAGCAGGGAGACCAACCCGGAGACTCTTACAACCACCTGGGTGGGAAGTATCAGGCCCCCAGCCTAAGAGGATGGACATATGAGCAGAGAGAAAAGGCAGATATGTGAGAGATGTTGCCCACAACGAACCGAGGTGAGAAACATGACTCAGACGTCCTGTTGGGGTGACCAGAAAGACAGTGGTTTCTTTAACTGACATCGGGGTATCAGAAGGAGGGGAGAGTTGGGGGAAAGGGGAGAGAAGATCCCACATCCTATTATTACCTTTTGAATGCTCCGCTGCCTTCTCACCTCAAGCCACCCTCACTAAAACCAAAATGGTGTTCTTCACGTAAATGACTTCATGACCATGTGTTCCTGCTCTTGCACAGGTGACACTGGGAAGCCAAATGCTGGCCTTGGTCACCTGTCTCATTACCTTTAGAACGTCCCCCAGACTGGTGCGCTAGAAACCCTCTTCCCTCTTAAAATGCTCTTTAGACATGGCCAACCCGGGTCCTGGAGAAAAGATGTTTTACAAAACCCTGAGTCTGTTCATTTGATGAACCTCTGTAAGCCACCAAGTTTGGGAAAGATCCAGTGCTGGACTTGGAGACACAAAGAACGAATGAGACAGTCCTTGGACACAGGGAGGCTAGAAACGCACATCTCTCCCTGCTTGGAAGACTGTACATTGCATGGGGGTAAACTCCTCTACATCATAACTAACACTCACACTGAGCTCACTTTGTATCAGGCATGTGCTAAGAGTTTTACAATGATCCCATTTGATCCTCACAGCCATTCTCGGAGAGAGACGCTATTATCATCCCCATTTTTTACAGAGAAGGAAACTGAGGCAGAGAAAATGATCTGCCTAAGGTCACCGAGCCAGTAATGATCAAAGGTTGGATTTGAAATCATGGCTTCCTGACTCCAGGTGCACCCCACTGCCTGAATACAACTGATATGTTGATTGGTTTTGATTTTGGGTGTTTTTTATTGTTATAAGAAATGTTTCCTACCTAGAGAATAGAAAGAATATGGTCAGAAATGAAGGAGATGTGAAAACCAAAGAAATCGATAACAACCCCTCTTAAAAAAAAAAAAAAAGGTAGAACCTTAAGAGTTCCTTATCTTTAAGGGATTTATAATCTAGTAAGAGAGATAACACAGAGACACAAATAACTATGACAAAATGGGGACCTTGGGAGAGACTTTTATGAACAGATGCTGAGAGAATGAATAGAACTAAGAGAACATTATAAGGGGCAGCTAAGTAGCACAGTGGATAAAGTCCCAGCCCTAAAGTCGGGAGGACCTGGGTTCAAATCTGGTCTCAAACACTTAACACTTCCTAGCTGTGTGATCCTGGGCAAGTCACTTAATCCCCATTGCCTCAGCAAAAAGAAAAAAAAAAGAAAAGGAAAAAGAGAACATTGTACACAGCAACAAGGTTATGGGATGGTCAATTCTGATGAATGTGGCTCTTTTCAATAATGAGATGATCAGGGCCAATTCCAATAGACTTGTGATGCAGAAAGCCATCTATACCCAGAGAGAAGAACTGAATGTGGATCACAGCATGGTATTTTCACCTTTTTTGCTGTTGTCTGCTTGCTCTTTGTTTTCTTTCCCTTTTTTTCCCCCTTTTTGATCTGATTTTTCTTGTGCAGCATGATAAATGTGGAAATATATATAGAGTTGCATATGTTTAACATATATTGGATTGCCTGTTATCTGGAGGAGGGGGTAGGGGAAGAGGGAGAAAAACTTGGATTTTTGCAGGGGTGAATATTGAAAACTATGCAAAATTTTGAAAATAAAAAGCTATTAAAAATAAAATAATTCTGATCTACAAAAAAAAAAAAAAAGAAAAAAGAAAAAAGAAAATGATCTCACAAATTTACAGGAGCATAAGATGTACCAGCAACTTCCTCATAAATTCACTGAGGCCTAAAGAATTAGAAATTGGGGGACTGACCATCATTTGGGGAATGATTGATTAAACATGTCGTGGTACTTGAATGTAATGAAATACTACTACTGTATTATACAAAATAATAAGCAGGTGGATTTCAGAAAAACCTGGAAAGACTTATATGAACACATGCTAAGTGAAGTTGAGTCAAATCAGGAAAACATTGTACATGGTAAGATCAACTAAGATAGACTTAACTCTTCTCAGTAATCCAAGACAATTGCCAAAAACTCATGATGGAAAAAGCCATCCATGTTCAGAGAAAGAACTATGGATGAACCTCATGGCCCCTTCTGGAAAGGATTTTCCCTTTATTGGGCCACAGAAACTAATCAATATTTTAATAACTAATAATTCACTGGCTATTTCATTGTTATAGGAAACTTGTGCTGAGGAAGCTCCTACTAAAGTGTCTTGGAGACTGCTCTAGTATCCACAAATGTGGCAGTGAGGGACCGGCTAACCTAAGGTCACAAAGGCAGCACACATTTGGGGTAGGACTTGAATTCCCTACTTGGATGTCAACTTTTCCTCCGCCACACTACACAAACTCTAGTGGCTCCCATCACCACCTGCACTTGGCTTGTGAAGCGTGGTACCTCCCTGGGACTTTCCTGGCTTCTGTAACCAGCAACATAGGTCTCCTTGCTATTCTTTGTACTGGACACTCCATACTTGTCTGCCAGGACTGGGAGGCTCTTTGTCCCCACATTCTCACCTCTCCCTCCAGGCTTGCTCCTAGTCCCACCTTCTGTAAGTGGCAAACTTTTCAGGTCCCCTCAATGCTAGTGCCTTTCCTCTGAGAACCCTGGCCATTTACCCCCTCTAAATCTTGTAGGCAAACAAAAGTTGCAAATTGTTTCTCCCTTCATAATGTAAATTCTTGGGGGTAGAAAATATTTTTGCTCTTTTTTTTGGGGGGGGGGTGTAAAGGTAATAGGGGTTAAGTGACTTGCCCAGGGTCACAACAGCCAGGAAATATTAAGTGTCTGAGACCAGATTTGAACTCAGATCCTCCTGACTTCAGGGCTGGTGCACCCAACTAGCTGTCCCTTTTAATTTTTGTTCTGTTTTGTTTTGGCTCTCTTTGTTTGGCCTTTAAATTCCTAGTGTCTGGGAAGTAGCAAGTACTTAATAATGTTTACTGATTTGATGACACATAAACAGAAAAGGAACAGAGTGCTATGAAAGATTTGAGTACAGACAGGCCATTTCCCCTAGAAAAATCAATGAGTACTCTATGGAGGAGGCAGTATCTGAACTGAGTCTTGAAGGACAGAAGTCATCAGTAGCTAAGGCTGGGAAGAGGGAGAGCAGCTTCTAGGTGAGCAGGATGGTATGAACAAAGGCAGAGGCAGTTTGGGACAAGTTCTGGGAGTGGCAAAGCCTCTAGTTCCCCAGAAATGCAGAGTGTGTGAAGAGAGGTAGGAGCAGACAGACAGGTCTGATGGAGACTGTCAAAGCTCGTCACTGTTGGCTAAGTAACATTTCTTCTGCAGTCTTGAGCTACTCATTAAATCCTGCAGGTCTTTCATTTTCACCTGCTTATCCGGTTGCTCTGACTGGCTTGCAAATAAAAGTCTCTATAACAAAAACTCTCATGTTTCTCTGAATCTTGATTCAAATGACGTCTCTTTTCTTTTCAAAGACCCATAGCTCTTAGTTTAATTTTTAAAGGAAAAAAATATAAAGTCTAAATGGATTTTTCTGCCCTTCAGACACCAACGGGTCTGAGCTGAAGACAAAATGACGCTCCCTCTGCTGGCCATGCTCTGAATTGCAGGCAGCCACACTCCCTCCCAAAAGGGATTCCTGGGTCCCTTGGGAGTGTCTGGTAAAGCTCCCTCCCCCGAATCATATTTTTAAACACATCCAAAAAATGTAGATGGCAAAGGAAATCAGTTACATCAAAAATCATCAAAACATTACAAAAAGAAGTTGATGGACAGCAGAGTCTGCCTTAACGGAACAATCCAGCTGAGGCTCACGGCAGTCAGGGCCGAAGTTCGGGTTGAGAGCTGACAGCGGTCATGTCCAGCTCCGTCTTTCAGAAAAGGAGACGGGCCGAGGGAGGGTGACTTGCCCAAGCTAGAGCAGAGCTGGGGCTAGGAGCAAAAGCCAGGACGCTTTCCCCAACAACAGTCATGGCTACCCCTTCTACGGCCCTTACCACGTGCCGGACACTGCGCCCAGAGCGTGCTCCTCACAACAACCTGAAGGAGGACTGTGACTCTGCTGTGACTCTGCCTCCTCCCAGACACGCACTTGTTCCCAATCCAGTACACCAGCCAAGACAAAATACAGCAATAAACATCACATTTCAAAAGAACCGATTTTCAATCTGAAATGGACCAGTGAAAAGAACCACTGGGGGTGTAGTGAGACATGGCGGGTTAATTTTCTTCTCCAAACCTGCATGTTTGGCAAGGGCCAAAACCAGGGCCAGCCCACTGGAAGGAGGCTCAGGACGGGGAGGAGGCGAGGGGGACTGAGCATGGCTGGGCTGGCAGGGAGGCACAGAGCCGGCCCTCTGACAAGGATAGCCCAAACACGCCAGGGCCAGAGTGGGGAGGACGACAGGAGGAAGGAGATGGAGCTCTTCCCGGGCTGCCATCTTGAAAACTCAAGCCTTCAAGTGGGTTAATTCCCCATAAGGAGAGTATTGATGTGGTCAAGGAAGAATCACTTTTGAGTGCTCAGTCTGACTACCAGTTTTTAGAAAACTGCAATGACAGCTGACCGCTGAGGTCGTCTAGGAGAGCCCTGGGCTAGAGAGCCGCCGTGCGGGGTGGGGGTGGCTGACAGCTCTGGGTCAGGAGTCCCTCCTCAGTACCTGAAGCTGCTGGTCTCTCTTGTCCGAGTGGGGCATCAGCAGGAGGCAAGCCAGGACAAAGCCTGGAAGCTCCAGCTGGCTGTACTGCTTAGCAACTGCGACAATATCAAGGTCCATGGAAACAGGACACCTGCAAAAGAACAGGCAATTACTTCCTTTCTTTTTTTTCTTTCTTTCTTTCTTTCTTTTTTTTTTTTTTTGGCTGAGGCAATTGAGATTAAGTGACTTGTCTAGGATCACACAGCTAAGTTGCTGAGACCAGATTTGAACTCTGGTCCTCCTGATTTCAGGGCTGGGGCTCTATCCATTGCGTCACCTAGTTACTCCAGGCAATTACTTCCTAAAGAAGAGTCTGTGGCAACAGAAGACGCTATTTTACCCCCTCAACTTTTCATGATTTAAAAAAAAAAAAAGATAAAAAAAAAAACAATTAAAAAACTATTGGCTTAAATGTAAACCAAAGTCATCTACAACATTGTTCGTAGAATGACATGAAAAGGAAAGCTAATATTTCAAAGTATCTATTCCAAATAAATGTATCATCATCATCAACAATATATTTTATCTTGAATGTATTACAAATCAATCAGTCACTAAGTATTAAGTGCTTACTATGTGTCAGGCGCTGGGCTAAACACTGGGGATAAAAAGAAAGGCACAGACACTGTTCCTAGACTCTCAAGGAGGGCATTCTAATGGGCAATTTTTAAATGATTAGGTAATCAGACAGGAAGAAAGTAAACAAAATTTATAATTATTCACTGACTAGGTCCTTCCTCCTTAGCTCTTTCCTATTCCCTCCTGTTTTTCCCTAGAGCTCACTTGCTATTTGCAAACTGTCTCCCCTATTAGACTGTAAGCACGTCAAGGCTAGCAATTGTCTGTTTCCTAGCATTTAGCACAGTGCACATAGTAGGCATTTAATAAATGTTTATAAGCTGACAGAGCATTCCAATCAGGCTTGAAAGCTAAATCCTTAGTAAGACGATAAAACTCATCTGTCTCTAAAGATCTAGAAGTCTTAAGTTTAAAAGAAATAGAAGGAAATTGGGGCAGCTAGGTGGGACAGTGGGATAGAGCACCAGCCCTGAAGTCAGGAAGACCTGAGTTCAAATCTATCTCAGACATTTAACACTTCCTAGCTGTGTGACCCTGAGCAAGTCACTTAACCCCAATTGCCTCAGCAAAAAAACAAAAAAACAAAAAAAAAAGAAAAAAGAAAGAAAGAAATAGAAGGAAATAGGGAAGAACTAAAGGAGGAAGGCCACAGGCAGCAAACAGTTATGAGCTTTCTTTACTCTCCTCCTCCTCCTTTCCAATTGCTTCTTTATGCGTCTTGGACATTCCTAGATATTTAAAAATTGCTAGACACATACTTGGTGCTTCACAAATCCTTGGAGAAAAATAATCATTTTATTTACAGAGCGTAAGTTAGCTGGTGCAGTGGATAGAAGACCTAGCCTAGGGTCAGGAAGACTTTTCTTAATTCACATCTGGTCTCAGACACTCCCTAACTGAGTGACCCTGGGCAAATCATTTAACCCTATTTGCCTCAGTTTCCTCATCTGTAAAATGAGCTGAAGGAGGAAATGGCAAACCACTCCAGTATCTTTGTCAGGAAAACCCAAATAATTTGGTTCACAAGAAATCAGACATGACTAAAAACGATTAAATAACTAAAAACATTTATCCACCAACATGCTACTTCCATTACAGAGAGGATAGGAGCTAGAAGGCACCGCAGAAGCCACAGTTGTGGCTTGCCTGAAGGCACAGGCACACTGGGCAGCAGAGCTGGATTTGCACTCAGGTCCTTTGAGCCCCAGTTCAGTGAGTGTCCTCCCTCTCCCCCACCATGTGACACTCAGTGCCACACAGAAGCTCCAAAGCTCTAAGGAACAAGAGGCCACAAGAAAGACTTAGGTGGCAGGTTCAGCAGCCTTGAAGCAAATGTGGAGGATGGTCTAGAGATTTTCTAAAGATCAAATGGTTTTCTAATGTAGAAGTAGTTTTGTTATTTTTCTTAGAAATATAAGAAACAAAACTTTACTTACTCGAGGAGAACCACCAGACTCTCACGACAGGCCGATAACTGAGTAGGACTCAGGGGGCAAGAGGCTGAGAAGAAAAATTTAAAACCCAAATAAAAAACTCTGATGTCTCAATAACAATGTTTTTATCCCTCAATTAAACCAGCTAGGGACCAGAAAGCCAAAGAAGAAAAAAGGTACCTGAGATCAATGGTATCTGGGAGACTCGCTGCCAAGCTCTGCCAAAGTAAGGGATCTGTAGGAAGGAAGCACATCTCACACTTAGGGTGCGGAGCAGTCCTTTGTCACCCCAAACCTCTGCCCACATGCACAAATCCTGCACAGCACTGCCCACAGCACAAATTCCTAACTGCCTTCCCAGTCTGGAAAAGTAACCTCCCTGGCAACTTCACCCACCCGAGAAGGTCAACGGAACCACAGAAGTCCAGGCCAAACGGACTGTTACAATGCTCAGAGCAACACAACAGGCTTTCTTCTGGGGCAGAACATACTGTGGTATACTGGAAAACTCATAACTCATGAGGGTGGAGGTCACACTAAAATATCTAGCCTTACCCAGGATGTGGTCACTGCATAAAATTTTCTTTCAAAATACCTGCCATAAGGAATGTATATTGGAAATTGCTGATAAGACGTTCCTTAGATAGTTAATCTGGGAAAAGAATAAATTGCAATGAATATAATCATTAAATTTAATTATAATATATATCATAATTAATATAATTATTTAAAGATAAAACATATTCTATCAAGAGTACACTTGTAATTTTATTTAATTTTATACATTTTAAATAATTATATAACTTATTTATCTATAACTTTTATATATTATTTGTATAATTTATATAAAAATTTAACCTTTGCAAAGCACTTCCCATATGTTACTCTATTTAATCCACACAGTCACCTTGGCAGGTAGGCACTATAATCGCCCCCACTTTGTAGATAAGGAAACATGAGGCTGAGTGACAGTTAAGTAACTTGCCTAAGATCACACAGCTAGTAAAAGTGAGACAGCAACTGAATTCAGGTCTTTCAGACCCAGTCGGGCTCTCGCTGCCCTTCTTAGCTGCCACCAAATGTCTTTTTGTGTTTTCCATATCCTACTTCACAACCCCCAGGGGGCCTAACAGGAACCCCAGGCTCTGAGGCTTTGCCAATGGAACCCAGACTAGGCCTGGCCAGGCTTGAAGACTTCACGTGAAGGCCCAGAAGGTCATCTGAGGCCCTGCCACAGTAAGAGCCTCGGCTCATCATGCAGGGTTTGGTCGTTGGATGGCTGATGTTTTCAGCACTTCATGAAGACAGCCTACTGGGGGCAGTTAGGTGGTGAAACAAAGTGCGTGCTAGGCCCGGAGTCAGGAAAACCCGAGTTCAAATCCTGATTCACACACTTCACAGTCGTGTGACTCTGGGCATGTCACCTGATCTGTTTCCCTTGGTTTTTTCATCTGTTAAAGGGAGATATAATAGCACATTCCTGCCAGGGATGTTGCAAGGATAAAATGAGACGTTTATAAGTACCTTGCAAATTTAGAGCACAATATAAATGCTCATTATTATTGTTACAGCACAGAGGGACTGCTCTCTCTACCGACAAGGGAAGTACCCAGAGCAATGAAGTCTCAGCTTGGTGAAGGACTAAAGTACAAGTTTAAGTTCAACTTTTAGAAACAAAAGTTTGCATCAGGAGACTTAACAGCAGATTGGAACACATCCATTCATGTTGGGCTGCCCAATGGAGTTTCTGCAGAATAGAATAATTTGCCTAAGTTATTTAAGGCCTTGGAGGAATGTGCATCTTGTTTTTCTTTATGTCTCTTTGAAAACCTGGCCTGGAACTTTGCATGCAGTGGGTGCTTAATAAAGGTTACTTTTTAAACTTATGTATTTGCTTTCTATAGGTGCTTTACAACCACCACTGATGTAAAATCCTTAAGAAGTTCTCTGCTAACAACAATACTATATGAGGATCAGTTCTAATGGACACTATTCTCTTCAACAACGAAATGTTTCAAACCAGTTCCAATTGTTCGGTGAAGAGAGCCATATACACCCAGAGAGAGGGATGTGAAATGTGGACCACAACATAACATTTTCATGTTCTCTATTGAGGTTTGCTTGCATTGTATTTCCTTTATTGGATTATTCTTTCTTGTAGATACGATTTCTCCTGCACAAAAAATGATGTGTGGCAATAACTATACATATATTCGATTTCTTTAAGTATTCTAACATAATTATCATGTAGTGGATATCCTGCCATCTAGGGGAGGGGTAGGGAAAAATTTGTAACAGAAAGCTTTGTAAGGGTTAATGTTTAGGAATTACCCATACATATGTTTTACAAATAAAAAGTATTAATAAATTAAAAAAAAAAAGTTCTCTGCTAACATCACATTTTCTCCCCTGAAGGATGACGAATCTTACCATGTTGAAGCCAACCAGCTTTTGTAATAGGCCACTCCAGAGCTGAGTATCATACACCTTGTATTCCAAACAAAGTTCAGTCACCAGTCTCACAGCCTGAAGTCAAGAAAGGGAATCATGTCATCAGTCAGACATCCATCCCACTCTGTGCCCAGTCCTGGGGACAAAGACATAAAACATCCCCTGCCCTCAGCCAGCTTATCCACTATCATTACCTCCTGTAGCAGTGACTCAATCACTGTCACTTAATCAGTGACTCACATCAGCTGCTGCTGCCTTGTCCTATGTACCAGCTCCTGCTCTGACTGATGAGGGCCTGGACAAGCCCAGACACCCTCTTTTAGCCAACTGCATCTACATCTTTGTGTTCTAGAACCATTACCAAATCAACACTCTTACTGCCACTGAAAAGGATGTGTCCACCTACTTCCATGTGCCTTCAGGAACCACCCTTGTAGCTTTTTTTTTTCTTTTTCCTTTTGACATTTAATTCTTATAGGATATTCTGCATGTGAAAACAAGTCACCACCCTTAGATGAATACTGGTTTGTATACAAAATCTGGGGCTTGTGTAGTGTTTTTTTCTATTTTACTTTTTTAAAAAAAATTCTTATTTTCCCCAGTTACAAATAATATTAACTTTTTTTTTGTTATGTGTATACATTCCTTTTTTAAACATGTTTCCTTACAAATCAAATTGGGAAAGAAAAATCAGAACAAAAGAGAAAAACCATGAGAGAGAATAAAAAATGGAAGAGAAAAAAAGTGAACATAACATGTTAATCTGTCTCCATAGTTCTCTCTCTGGATTTGGATGGTATTTTCCATCCAAAGTTTATCATGATTGCTTTGGATCATTGAACCACTGAGAAGAACCAAATCTGTGAAGTGGATCATAGCACAATTTTGCTGTTGCTGAGTACAATGCTGGTTCTGTTTGTTTTGCTCAGCATTATCAGTTCATGTAAATCTTTCCAGACCTTTGCTGATCTTATAGAACAATAATATGCCATCACCTTCATACACCATAATTTATTCAGCCACTCTCCAATTGATGGGCATCCCTTCAGTTTCCAGTTTCTAGCCACTACAAAAAGGGCTGCCACAAACATTCTTGCACATGTGGGTCCCTTTCCCTCCTCTAAGATCTCTTTGGGATATAAGCCCAATAGAAACACTGTTGGGTCAAAGGGTACGCACAGTTTGGTAGCCCTTTGGGCAGGGTTCCAAACTGCTCTCCAGAATGGTTGGACCATTTTATAACTTCACCAAGATTGAGTTCCCCACTCCCATGTGTTATCCTCACTCCTGCCTCTGGATTGTTTCTCCTATTCAAATAAAAGCTCGTTGAAGGGCAGGGACTGTATCATTTTTGTATTCGTATTTCTGATGCTTAGTACAGTGCCTGACAAAAAGTAAGCACTTAATAAAAGCTTCTTTATTCATTTGAATAAATTAAAAAAATTAAAGAATTTTGAATCTTACATAAAAAGGGACTGAACCTGGCTGTATAAGTGCATTGACCAATTTTATTTTTGTATGTCAGCTGCCTCCAAAAAGTCCATAACCTATAATGAAGGGAAAAATATTGTGGTTTCATACTATTGGAGAAGAAAATAAATTCAGGGTTATAAAAGAATCTTCCCATTGCTCCCTTTTAGCACCAGAAATAGAGTTAAATTTACCTGATGACTCAAATAACATACCAGAGGTTCGTGGCTATGATTTTTCCACAGGCCCTTAATCATTCCTTCTTTAGGACTGTTGTGAAATGATTCATACGTGAGAGGGATGTTCAACATTTCAAATGCAGCCAGGAAAGTAATGCATTTCAGAAAATATCTGTTAAAAAAAAATAAAGGAGGTATTTGTAAGGACAGAGCTATAGTGGGTTATTTCAAATGAAGAATTCTACCCATCATACTTAAATGTCTTCAGAGAAAACATTCACAATTTGAGAAAACTATAGCTTAAATAATTTGTTGTACCATTTTAAAAAATATTCCTGGAATAATCTTAAAAATTGCTTTCATTTCATAAGTTATAAATAAGAGTATGGTGGCAAAGAAGGCTAAACTACTGTTAGTGAGAGTGCTTTAAGAGATTGTTGTTATTCAGTTGTTTCAGTCTGACTCTTTGTGACCCCATTTGGGGTTTTCTTGGCAAAGATACTGGAATGGTTTGCCATTTCCTTCTCCAGGTCATTTTACAGATGAGGAAACTGAGGTCAATAGGGTGAAGTGACTTGCCCAGAATCACACAGCTAATAAGTGTTTAAGGCCACATTTGAACTCAGATCTTCCTGACTCTAGGACTGGTGTCTATGCACTGTGACGCCACTTAGCTGCCCCATAACGAGTTTTTTTGTTTTCTGTTATTTTTCACATAATACCCTCAATGATTAACTGTGTTTATTAACAATTAATTTTCAAAGGCAAGGATCCATTAAAATGAATTAGACTTCACTGATTATTGAAGGAGTCACAATTACACATGTCTTAGCTACAAATGTAATTTCACTTACTTTACTTCCTCAAAAGGTTTTTTGAAGAGAGACTCAATTGTTTCTCTGTCTGCCAAACTCAAGAGACAGTGAAGAGCTCGTCTTCTATAGGCAAACGTCTGCTGACCTACAGGACGAGGCTGAAAACCAAAGAGTTTCAGAAATCTGGACATTAACACCCGATGCAGCAAATGTCACCCGCTCAGACAACAAACACAACTCGAACAGGGCCCAGAGACCAAGGCCCCACTGGAACCAGAGACCAGGCTCTTTGACAAATCAGATTTTCCTCTGCCCCTTCACTGTGTGGCATCTGTCAGCCCTGCTGATGGGCAGTGGCATGCATGCCCATGCCTGGACTGTGCCAGGTGTGCGGGTAGAAAAGGTAACTGGGAGTGGAGACAGCTGCCGCCGCCCACGCCAACCACGGTGCTTTTGATTGTTCGTGCTTTTGATTGTTCATATGGCTCATGATGTTGGACTTGCTTTTCAGAAATCCAGGGGTCAGCAATGACTTTGTCATGAGTCATATTGATTTCTTAAGGAAATTAAATCTAAAAACGTGGAGAAGAGTTTGCCACGAGGAATGGCTGAAAGAACTGGGGCTATTTAGGAAACGGGGCAGCACAGAGGCTGTTCCTGAGTATCTGAAGGGTTGTCCTGGGGAAGATAGCAGATAGCAGATAGAAGCAGCAGCAGCTGAAAGTGGCTGAGACAAAATTTAGCTTGACATGGGAGAAAGAATCCTAAGTCTAAAAGTAGATGCACTATCTCAGGAGGCAACGGACTCCCTCTCACTCGGGGTTTTCAAGAAGAGGCTGGAGAGCTCCCCGTTTGAGACATCGCACAGGGACATGCATTTCAGATAATGGACTCACTGGACAACCTCTACAATCTTTCCAGGCTGAGATATTAGGATTCAAATGGGAGAGGCAAAGACGGGTTTATGTAAACTTACAGATACGGATGATGTTGCGATCAAAAATAACATTCTTGAACTATAATCAATGGGACGTATCTGGAGGAGATAGAGAACTCTGCAAATGACAAAGAGGGGAAAAAATCCAGTTACATTTATAATAAATGATAAAATGCTATGAGATTACATAGAGTATAAATGAGACTTCAATTTCTATAGGAAAAGATATAACTTTCATTAAGTATAATTATATGTATTTATATATATTTTATATAACAAGCATATGTCTGTACAGTGGGAAGTACCTGGAGGAGATAAGAGAACTGCAAATAACAAAGAGGAATAGATGATAAAATGCTATGAGATTATATATAATACAAAAGAGACTTCAATTTCTATAGGAAAAGATATGACTTCCATTAAGTATTTATATGTATTTATATATATTTTAATATATCAAGCATACATATGTACAGAAACACACCCACCCACCCATTCCGCTTAAGTATAACAGTCAAAAAATGTCCATGAAAACTTAAAAAAGCAAAAAAAGGATGTTACTGAGCCATTTGGGCTCAGTTACTGGAATGTTACTGAGCCCAAATGGCTTGTTTTTCTTGTGTAGTCTTACTGATACTCACGATAAAGCAAGGAGTTGGTTTTGCACTGTACTAGGTGCTAGGACCCAGAGGCAAAAAAAAATCAGGCCATGTCCTCAAGAAGTTTACATTTCACCAAGAGGGACAATCCATAATACAGATATACAAAATGAATAACAAGTAGTTTAGGGAGGGTAAACACTAGGAACTAGTGGAAATTAGAGAGTCACTGAGGTATCTTTTATATTTTAAAGGAAAAGCAAGCTATATATGACAGTGATTTGTCATATATAGGCAGATATAGAGATTTTCCAACACTTTTTTCTGTTAAATTCTGAATAAAACAAAAAAAATTGATTTTTTTTTGGGGGGGAGGATGAGGCAATTGGGATTAAGTGACTTGCCCAAGGTCACACAACTAGTAAGTATCTGAGGCTGGATTTGAAGTCAGGTCTTCCTGACTTTATAGCCAGTGTTCTATCCACTACACTATCTGGCTGCCCCTAAAACAATTCTCAAAAGAATTAAATAAAGGAATGCTTGAGACAGAGATGAAGAGGAAGAGGATTCTGGGCACAAGGGACAACCAGCAAGAAAGCACAAAGAAATGTGGGGAAAAGAAAACGAGACCACAAAGTCTAGGAAGGCTGGAAAGGTGCCAAGTTGGGAAACACCAGAGGAGTGTGGGAGCCACTGAAGTTTATTAAAGCAGAGGGGGGACGATGTGCTTACACTTTGGCAGCTGTACATAGGATGGAATGGAATGGGAAGAGACCTGAGGCACTAATTAGGAGGCTATCACAGTCCAGGGTAGAGGTGAGACTGAACTCCAGAGTGACTCTGGGATTAGAGAGGAGAGAGTTTTGAGAGATGTTGTGGGATGGAAATAAAATCTGGCCATCAAATGGACAGGGGTATGAGGGAGAGTGAGGAGCTGAGGATCAACTTGGGGGATAGAACCCTTGGCAGAAATAGGATGGGAAAGGGAAGGGAGGGAATGCATTTTGCTTTGAATAGATAAAGTTTGAGATGTTTTTGGAATATCCAGCTCAAAAGTCCAACAGGAGTGAATAAATAAAACTCAAGGGTGAGAATAAGGGTATAAGTGACGATCAATTCTGATGGACATGGCTCTCTAAAACAATGAGATGTTTCAAACCAGTTCCAATTGTTCAGTGATGAAAAGAAAGCCATCTACACCCAGAGAGAGAGGCCTATGGGATTTGAGTGTGGACCACAGCATTGCATTTTCACACTTTTTGTTGGATGGTTGCATTGTTTTCTTTTTCAGGTTTTTTTTCTTGTACATCTGATTTTTCTTGTGCAGCAAGATAACTGTATAAATATGTATACATATATTAGATTTATCATATATTTTGACATAGTTAACATGTATTGATTGGACTATCTGCCATGTAGGGAAGGGGGTGGGGAGAAGAATAAAATTTGGAACAGAAGGCTTTGCAAGGGTCATTGTTGAAAAATTACCTATGCATAAGTTTTGCAAATAAAAAGAGAGACGAGTGATGTTTGCTTACATTGTGTTTCCTTTATCTGATTTTTCTTTCTTATATATACGATTTTTCTTGCACAACAATGATAAGTATGGAAATATGTATACATATATTCGATTTGTCAAGTATATTAACATGTAGTGGATATCCTGCCATCTAGGGGAGGGGTGGGGAGTAGGGGGGAAAAATTTGTAACAGAAAGCTTTGTAAGGGTTAATGTTTAAGAATTACCCATACAAAAAAAAAAAAAAAAGAATTACCCATACATATGTTTTGCAAATAAATACATAAATAAAAGAGAGGGGGGGAGGGAGAGACAGGAGGGAGGGAAGGGAGACAGAGAAGGGGGAAGGAGAGAGGGAGGGAGAGAGAAGAGAGAGAGAGGAGAGACAGGAGAGAGAGGGGGGAGGGAGAGAGAGAAAAGAGAGAGACAGAGGAGAGAGAGGAGAGAGAGAGGGGAGGGAGAGAGGAGAGAGAATAGGGTTATAAGGAGTACTGTGCACAGAAATGATCATTTATCCACAGGGGCTGATGAGGTCACCAAGAAGAGAGGCCTGTGGACAGAGCCTTGGGATACATCTGCAGCCAAGGGGTCATGACATGGATGATGGTCAGTAACAGTAAAGAGGAATAATTACGACCCCAGAAAAGAGGCAATAAGCTCCCATCTTATCCCCCCCGCAGCGGTCAGTGAACCTTGTGACTCTCCACCACTTCAAGGATCTTACAAAAATCAGAAGAACACCAGCAGAGAAGTTTCCCAAAAGTCCAGAGGGAGGAGAGGGTTTACTGGGAAGGAAGGTGCTCAGCAGTGTAACATGCTGCAGAGAGGTCACTGCCAACCCTAGAGAGGGCAGTTTCAGGTGAGTGATGGGGCTAGAAGCAGGGAGGGGAAAGGAGGCGGGGACCATGAAAACTGAATGTAGCAAGGGAGATGAGCAGGGCCCCAGGGATGCTGGGGTCCAGAGGGATAAGGGGACCCTGGGGCATGTTTGAGGGCAGTAGGGAGAGAATGGGGAGATGGGAGAGATGCCAAATCCCAGAGGGAGCAAGGGGATCCCTGAGGGAGAAGTCTGCTAGGGGAGGCCCACAAGAAGAGATGGCCTGATGAAATGAGAAGGGAATGGCTAAAAGGAAGGACAAGGTGCTGTGAGGATTTTTTTTTAAGGCGACATAGAAAAAACCCAGTGGAGAAGGAGAAGTTGAAGATAAAAGAGGGGGTGGTTGAGGGGCCACTGAGAAGACCCCCTCTTCATTTCTGTCTCTTAGAATCCCTGGTTTCCTTAAGTCTCAGCTCAAACACCCCGTCTAGAGATGGCCTTTCTGGGGACACCCCCTCAGCTTCCACCCACTATGTAGGGACTTATTTGTGTAGAATTTGTTTCCCTCATTAGAATGTGAGCTCCTGAAGGGCAGGTACTGTTTATTTTTGCCTTTTTATTTTTGGATCCCCAGCTCAAAGCAGTGTCAAGCACCTAGAACTGCTTAATACTCATTGACTGATTTATTGCCAGAGGAGGCAGGGAGTACTGAATGGCTTAGCCAATTGTGATGACAATATTGAGTCATAATAAATGATGAATACAAAGAACGACCAAATCTGAGGACTGGAAGAGACATCAACGAACCTCTGGTTCAATTCACAGACTTCAGAATAGCATGGAAAGAACAATATGAACTAACACAGAGTAAAGCAATCAGAGCCAGGAAAGCAATATATAATGATTACAACAATATAAATGAAAATAACAAAAATATGTAACTGAATGCTGTTTTATTATAAGTAAATTCTCCCCTAGAAAAATGAGAAAATGCAGCCCCCTATTCTCTTCTTTGGTGGTGGATCGGGGAGAAAGTAGTGTGGAACCTTGCTTTTCTATCAGGCTCAGCTAACATGACTTAGTTTTGTGAAACTATGTTTTTCTCACTGTCTTTAAAAAAAAAAAAAAAAAAAGTCTATATAAATAGAATGGTTCCCTAAATGGGGAAGGGGGATGTATTCAGAAATGAAGATGACATAAATAGAAAAGACATTGATAAAATATTTTAAAAGACATCAGAATTTTATACTGCAAATTAATGATAAACAATCATGATCTGCTGAGTATTCTCAAATAATGAATCGATGAAATGGACTTGGAGAAAAAAAGATTTCTGCATAAGCTGTATCAAGAATGTCTCAATGACAAATCATTAACTCACTCTGTAGTAAAAGTCTCCAAGATCTGGACTGGGTGACAAGATTTAGTTTAGAGACAACTAAAACCATTTATTTTTTTATAAAACTGTTCTCTGTGAGTAAAGAAAAGAGTGTACCTTTGGAGGGCTTCATCTCCTTGAATATTGAAGAATTCTGAAGGTATCTTTAAAAATTAAAAACAACAAATTAAAAAAATCAAATAATGACATACCCAAGAATCCTTTAGTGTAGTAAAAACAACAAATTTAAAAAAATCAAATAATAATAATGACATACCCAAGAAACCCTTTAGTGTATTATGAAAAAAAAACCACTTTATTTTCTAAAAAGATCCTTCTCTCTATTGTAGGCCCCACCATAGGATTAATTGCACTACAATGCCCTTTTTATGAATTTAAAGTAGAACTCATATGCACTTTTCAGGAGTGTTCCAGTGACTGAGTTAGTGCCAGGACTGGTCCATGGCTAGCCTTCTGACTTTCTTCAACCTGCTCTCCTCAGTCTGACAACTTTTCTGTCCAGAATATCAGTTTCCTGAAGGTAAGGGTTTTCTCATTTTTGTTTCTGTACCCCCAGCACCAAGCATGGTTCACACATTGCAAGCCCTTATTGAATGTTTGCTAAACCTTGAGGGAGAAGCTAGATTTCCCCCCCCCCAGACCTGTCATTTCATTAGTGTAGGGATAACCTGATGAAGAAACCTCCTTGCCCAAGCAGGTAAGGCCTCTATGAAACTTAAAGTTTTGGGAGAACAGCCCAGGGGTAGTCAATGTCCAGTGGATTTGCTCAATATGTACAGAGGCAGCACTATATCCCAGGGCTTTCTAACTATTATTCTATAATGTCTCTTATTTTATCTGTGTATAACCGCAGACTTTAAAGAATATGCTGGGGCAGCTAGGTAGCGTAGTGGATAGAGCACCAGCCCTGAAATCAGGAAGACCTGAGTTCAAATCTGGTCTCAGACACTTAATATTCCCTAGCTGTGTGACCCTGGGCAAGTCACTTAACCCCAATTGCCTCAGCAAAAAGCAAAAAAAAAAAAAAAAAAAAGAATATGCTGCTTACCCCCAGCATAAACACCTCTTAATAATGCTATTCACTAAATTCTACCTTAAAATCCTAAAGAAATAATGAAAAAAAAAATCAGTAACCCAGTAGCAAATACTAATCTGAACTGGAAACGTTTCTCAGCTCTTCTTTTATGAAAAAAAGAAAGAAGAAAAATCTTTGGAAATTCTTAACCCATAGAAGTTAAGCTGCCCAAAGAAAAAAACAAAAACAAAAACAAAACTAAAGCACATGAAAATCTATCAGGCAACAAAATTCATCCAATTCAAACCTTTTAAGTTTGTGAGACCTGAAAACAGCATAGGAGCTTAAAAAACCGTGATCCCCTTTGTGCTCTTTTCACTTTTGGCCAAAGGGTGTCATGTGGTAAGAGTAATGGATTGTCCACACGTCTTCTCAACATCTTTAAGATGTCAAGAGGACATCAGGAAGAGTGTAGGGATGGCTCCCCTGGGACAAATTCATGTGAGGACTCAGACCCAGATGGGCTGCAATCCGTGCCTTTGGAGACCATGCTCAGTGAGGCGCTTCACATCCACGGGTGGATTGGGACAGAAGGTACGCTGTTTCTACCACCCAATCCCCAGCAACCACTGACTCACTTCACTGGTCTGTGTCATCGGACATAACCATTTTTCAAGAAGCGTATCCCAGATTTTTTCCAAATCCAAGTTGTTAATTTCAGCTATTTCCTTCGCAGCTGCGTGAATGTCTGCAGACACACAACAAAGTGGGTTTTAAGCACAGTTTGAAGGACAGGAGGAGGGGAAACCCAGGCAGCCTGGTTCTGTGGGATCTCACCAGGACAGTCTTGGCCGGCTAGCCCCTGGACCCTCAGAGGGATGCTGCTGTGCTCGTACAGACCGGCAATGAGCTGTGCTGGCTTCCCCAGCAGCCGCAGGTGCTCTGGAGTGCTCAGGCGGTGGGTGATGAGCACGGTCTCAGTGCCCGACCTCTGGTATTGCAGCCTCAGTTGCTTCAACAAGACCTCAGCTTTCTCATGGGTTTCACCCTTTAAAAAACAGCCCACAAAACCAAAAGGCGATCCTGTCACAAAGAACCCGGGCTGGGGAGCACATGAAGTCACCCGGACTGCCCAGGAAGGTTGGCCAGACCCCTTAGATGAAGGCCCAGGACAAGACAGCCCCAGTCCCAGACCCGGGGCTGAGACTCGGCTTTCTGATTGGTCCCAGGCCCTGCTCCTTCCCCCAATTGCATGTGACCCCTCCAGAGGCCTGCTCAGGTAAGCCTAGGGGGCCAGTAAGCAGCCCCCCTGAGCCATCTACGGCCGTGGCCCCAGTTCCTCCTGGCCAGCTCAGGTCCATGGGGAGCCGGCTGTTTGTTGATTGTCTATCTGTCCAAACCTGGGAGGACTCCAAGTGGAAATTGCCGCCAAGCGACCGGTCTGCTGGAGAGTTGGCTAAGATGCCGAGGGACCTCCTCGCGGCCTGGAGCTGCCAGGAGTCTCTGGGGCAGCCACAACCCCTTACCTCTCAGAGGGCCCCTTAAATGAGCACAGCACCCACAAATGACAACACCCAAAGGACCAACCTGGGATGGAATATTCTTTAGCCATTTCTCAGCCAAATAAAGGCAAAATTTCAATGTAGTTATCTTGTAGCAACCTAAAAAGGGGGAGAAATTTAACTGGTTTCAAATGACCCTTTTTTAGTTAAGCTAGAAAAGTAGCATTTCCAGTTTATTTTATTTACATATTTGATTGCTTTTTATCTTACATAAATTACCTACAAAATACCATAGAAAAACGTGAACAGTTCTTTGTATTTTCCTAGCTTAATCAGGGCAATTTTTATTACATGTAATCACAAGGAGAGCCCTGGACCATGAATACACTCGCATGCAAGTCTCATAATCCTGTCCTCCAATCATGGAGAATGGCTCTTCCGTACCATAAATCTATTGGCCAAACAGCTATCACTGGAAGGGGTACAGGACTGAAGGCAATATAGATCTGGGAGACGAAGGTACAAAGTTGGGAAACGGTGATAGTATGATTAGCAGGGGAGGAGTGATCATGTTGTGATTGGAACAAAAACTGAAAAACGACCAGGTCCATTTCATCGGGCTTCCTATAGACAGCACACTTTCCCCTGGGAGCACAATTCCCCATAGTTGCTTTAGAGAGAGCAATACCTAGTTTATCCACAGACTTTTCAATAATGCCAAGGGCTTAGAGACATAACCAAGTAAGAAGAACTGGGATCCTGATTCTACACCTATGCAGCAAATAAATCAAAGACCTACCATTAAGCCAATGGCTCAATGCCTCAGGGAGTTGGGAGAATGGTTTCAGTGACAGAACTACAATACCCCACAATTCCTACCTTCTGGAATGTCCTGAGCAAAGTTGATGGCCACAGCAACAGCCCACTCAGGATTACCTATGGATAACAAATAGGACTGCAGCGTCTGGCTGGTTTTAGCTATTTCCTTGTTATTCAGGGTCGAGCCCTGAGCCTGCACCTGCTTCAACAACTTTGGCTTCAAGCTTCTTTCAAAGACTTGTTTGGCCGTGGACACATACAAAGAATCCAAGGAAACCTTGAATGATAAAGGAGAAGGGCCACAAGTCAACAACCATTTACACAAGTTATACAAGCAGCACAAATCCTTGTAGTCAGAGCCAGTGCAAGTGGATTAAGAACAGACTTGGTGGGGGTTTTGCCAATTACCTTCATTAGCTTAGTGATCAGCAGGAATGTTGGGAAGGACTCCTCACTGAGCTCAGCAGCTACGAGAGGAAATGGAGAAAACAGTTTGTCCAAGAAATCAAGGGGTGCATTTTTCACCACACTGAACCAAAGTAGTGAATAACATACATAAAATTTTCCAGAAGTTCTGCACTTTCCCAAAGAAGATCAGATGAAAAGGCAGCCGAGTGTGAGCAGCTGAAGACAGGGTCAGCGTGTGGTTCATCATGTATTCGTGTTCCAGATTCCCAGGAGGGGAGGCTCGTCTATAAGACTTCAAATGCTTCACAAGACTCAAGCCCTACATGGAAAGAACAGTGGTTTTCTATCGGATGAACAGATACCCATGATCTCCTTTGAAAAACCTTTACTTTCAAATGTCTAAGCCCTAAGGAAGATTATTGCCCTCATTGAGAATGACATGTCCTGGTCCTTTTATTCCAATTGATGGTTCCTGGACTTTAAATCTGAGACAAGAGCAAAGCCCAGGGCCTTCCAGCATGAGGTCCCGCCTTTCATATTAACACTAAGAGATGTTTCTTGGAAACATCAGCAATTGATCCAAACAACAACATTCCCAGAAAAGCTATGGATCTATCTCAGACCCCTCCTGTTTTAATAAATCCCTTTTGCACATCACCATCCTTTTCTGGCTCTTAATGTAATGTAACAAACCTCTTAATGTAATGAATGTCTTTGCTTATCTTAAGACAGGAGGTCATGAAGCTCATTACAAGGTCAACTGTTGAATGATGAATTTTTAATCTACAGTTCGTCTCAAGGACTCTCTACTACAATTGAGGGGAGGGTGCAAATTGTATCGATGGAGGAAGGACCCCCTGACCAAATGAGATACTTGGAATATGGAAAGATGGGGAAAACAATTTAGCAAAATTTCAGTGATGGACCCACTAACAGTAAAATGTATGTTTGATATGTAATGTGTAGTTGGTATATTTAATAGAGAAATTGTCATGGAATTACTAAAAATTGTGTAGCAGATTCAGTTTTGTGTATTTGGGGTAGATTCAGTACTCCTTCAACCTTAGCTGATAAACACATTTCTTTTGACCAACAACAAATCATTTCAATCTCAGGTTATGTTTTCATAGGACTTCACTTGCAGCTTTTTTGCAGCATATAAAATTGCTGATCATTCTCTCCTGCATTTTCTCCTCCTTACATTTGTTCTGGGAGGTTTGCTTGCATTGTGTTTCCTTTCTCTGATTTTCTTTTTTTTTCTTGTAGATAGGATTTTTCTTGCACAACTTGTCAACTATTATTACATTATTAACATGTAGTGGACTTCCTGCCATCTAGGGGAGGGAAGGGGACTGGGGGTAAAATTTGTAATGGAAAGCTTTGTAAAGATCAATGCTGGGGAACTACCCATACATATGTTAAACAAATAAAAAGCTTTAATTAAAAAAAAAATTTTGTTCTGGACTTGGTCCTCTGTTTTCCTCCAATCTATCTGACTTCTACTTTGCAGTTTCCTTTGCTGGAAATTCATCCAGGTCATACTGACTAAAAGGAGGCATTCCCCAAGGTTCTGTCCTGAGTCTTTTCCTCTATGTTACTGTACTTAGTGATCTCAATAATTTCCATTGGTTCAATTATCATCTCTATGAAGATAATTCCCAGAAATATACATTTAGCCCTAGTCTGTCTCAAGAACTATATTATTATCAACTGCCTTTTGGACATTTCTGAAGTGGATATCTCAAAGAAATTTCAAAGTTCAACATGTTCAGGACAAAACTAATTTTCCTTTCCCTCCAAACCCATTCCTATTCCAACTTATGATCATCAAGGATACAACCATTTTCCAGTCACCCAGACTCACCACTCCACTATCATTACCAATTCTCACTCCACAAAACTAAGATAACCACCAAATCGTGTTTAGTTTCTTCCTTCACCACATCCCTCCTAGATGTCCCCTTCTTTACCCTCATAAAGTCACCATTCTTGTTCTTTATCTCCTCTTGCTTGAACAGAACGATGGCCTTCTAAATGGTTTTCTTAGTTTAAGAACCCCTCACCTGCCAATCCAGTCAATTCTCTGTACTACCAAGTGGTTCTGGACTGAGAAGGTCACATCCCTTCTTGATAAACTCGACTCCTTCGTAGGTCCAGGAACAAATAAAAAAATTTGCTATTTCAGACTTCTCTTGTCCTGGCCCCTTTCATCTTTCTAGTCTTCTTATACTTTGCTCTCCCCAAGAAATACTTTACACTCTCCAGCGTAGGTGTACTATCCCCCTTGCTATTCCTTGTATACAACATTTATTCCATCTCTCTTCGCCAAGTTTTTCCACTGGCTCTCCTCCATGCCCCGTACACTTTCCCTTCTCACTCCCTACCTTTTCCCCTGAATTCTTTCAGGACTCAGTACAAATTTAGCTGTCCTCTCCTGCTGCTACTTTGGCCTCTGAAATTACCTTTCTATTTACTTTGAATATATCCTACATCCCTATAGTTATTTACATGTTTTCTCTCCTGTTACAAATATGAGTTCTGTGAGGACAAAGACTGTCCTTGCTTTTCTTTGCACCCCTAACAAGTTGAATACTTAGAACACAGAAAGTGCTTGATAAATGACTGTTGATTGGTTGGTTAATGGACTGTTCTATCCTTTAAGGAAGTTCAACCCCATAGCAGTATAAGGAAATTAATCTACAGATAGAAAATATCAATTTAGCAACATTAAGATAAAGGGCAGGAAGAAAAATCTTTACATCTCTGTAAATATTTCTGGAACTTTTCAAAGGAAAGGTTACCCAGGAGAAGAATAAAGTCTAACTATCATGAGCCAATAGAAACATAACTTAGGGGGTTAGTTATTGTTTATGTGTTCTCTGGCATACCTGAGTAATATTGACATTGGTGACCTTTTCATCAGCTTTCTGCATAATTTTCAAGACGATTTCAATAATTTCATAGTCATATGGGTCCAACTGTTAAGAAACAGACATAAAAAGTCACACTGGAGAATAGGGTAAGTTTTTTTTTTTTAAAAAGATATCAGTTCAATTATGTTAATTAAGTTGTGGATATATACATAAAACACACTCTCACACATATTCAACTGATTCAAAGTGCTTCTGCAAATCTTAAGTTGCTATTAAAATATGAGCAAAAATTTTTTTTTAGTCATTTTCTCAGTCATGTCCAACTCTTTGTGACCCCATTTGAGGTTTTCTTAGCAGAAATACTGAAACAGTTTGTTATTTCCATCTCCTGCTCATTTTACAGATGAGGAAATTGAGGGTTAAGTGACTTGTCCAGGGTCATACAGGTAGGAAGTTTCTGAGGCCAGATTTGAACTCAGGAAAATGAGTCTTTCTGACTCTATGTCCAGTTTTTCTCATTTTTAAAATCCACATTATCAGAACAAAATCTGAATACTAAGCAGTAACCAGAGACGAAAAATATCCTTTTAAAAAATGCCTTTTGGTTTTTTGTTAGTTATTTCTAGATACATGCAAACATACCCAATTATCTTTCCTGCTATGACACAGAAAAACAAGTAAGCAACTGGCAATCTCACCTTACCAGTACAAGCAACATTTGTACCCAATGTGCTCTCTCTCCAACAAAGGGATGGAGGTACCTTTCCTCACCAAGGATTATTATAATTACAAACCAGTGTCTTTATTCTTTTAAACTTCTCTGGAAATGGCTTACTTCACTCTGCATCAGTTCAGAAGTCCTGCCATCGTTCTTGTTCTGAGAACTCCTGACTGTCTTTTCTTAGAGTACTAATGTTGCATTCACTTACCATGACAAATTGGTCACCATGCCCTGTTCAAGGGACACTCTTTTATTTCTTGTTTTTTGCTACCACAAAAAGTGCCTAAGCATGAGACCTTGCTATTTTACTCCTTTGACCCAGAAATTAATGGGTATATGCCTTAAGGTGGTCAAGAACAGAAAGCAAGGTCTTACCTTGAATACCCATTAATTTCTGGGTCAAAGGAGTAAAAACAGTGACACTAATAGAAACAGCATTCCTTACTTAAATTCCAAATTGATTTCCTGACTAGTTGCACTAATTCATACTATCTCCAATAGTACATTAACACTTCTTCCTGTCTTCTGCAGCTTCTCCAACACTATTTCCATCATCTGTCTTATTTTTATTTGCCTTTTAAAAAATGTTTTCAGAAAACCAAAAATTTGGGAAGGGTAACACCTGTGCTTTAAACATAATAATTATGTGAGATTCTTAGTTAAAGTTAAGAATATTTGGTTTCTTCCATTTATTATGAGAAATTTGGAAGAAAATGAAAAATGACCATTCCTTGGAAGTAGGAAAGGTAGAAATTTGGGACCCGCAAGCAGGATCCTCAGAAAGGTACCAATTTTTCTTTTTAAGATCAGAAGTTACACAGTGGAACGAGAGTCACTTGAATGTTCATCTCTAGGAGAAAAAAGGGAAGCAGCTGCTAAGAGCTAATTTGCTTCCTCTCTACTGCCGCCATGTGGACCCCTGTGAGTATGGGAGCAAACGCCCCATAAAAAACTAAGTAGCTGCCCTTCTGCGTGTTTAATCCTGGCAGTCTCTACCAAGAGAGTCTACAAGTGCCACGTTTAAATCAATCTCTGGGTTCCTTTCAGTCTTGCTCGGCTTGTGTCATTCCTGACTCTCCAATCTCACACAACCTCCATATCCAAACTGCTGTCCACCTTGTTCCCACTTCCACGTGTACATCCCCTCTGGTCTGCTCCTGCTACTGGCCCTTCCCACCCTACACCTGAACTACTGCAGTAGCTGCAGGTGGGCCTACCTGCCCCGGGCTCTCCCCACTCCACCAATCCCCCAGGGCAACTGCCAAAGTGACTTTGCTAAAGTGAAGATCAATTCATGCCATTCCCTTGTCAGTAAAGTGCAATGGCTCCCTATCCCTTCCAGGATCACATAGCAGTCCTCCATTTGTCACTGAAGGCTCTTCGCCAGCCAGCTTCTTGTTGGACCTTTCCACTTGTCCTCTTTGTCACTTCTCTCAATGCCCTCTGGGATCCGGCCACAATGGCCCATTGCTGTTACCTGTCCGTGACATTCTTTGCACAGGCTGGACCCCTCTAAGCCACTTGAGCCTTCGTCTCTAGGGTTAGCTTCCTTCAACTGTGAACGTATTTTGTATATCCCTTTTATTTCACATAATACTTACTCCATTACAACCCAAGTTCCTTGAGAATAGGGGTTGATTTTGTCTTTGCCTTTCTTTGTATCCCAGGACTTAGCATAATGCCTGGCATCATGTCTTTTTAAAAAACAGTAATTAGACAGAAAGGTCCCAAATATACCAAAATAATCAGGGCAGTACTTTTGGGGGTAGCAAGGAAAGCAGAAAAATAAAGTATTTTGAGGGAAATCTGCTGAGGAAAGGCTGAACAAATGATACGCAAATATGAAAAATAGAATTATATAAATGTAATGAAACATTAGTGTAAATAACAAAATTGTAACAATAACAAGAAACAAGTACAGAGAATTCACAAAAATATATGAAGACCTATTAGAACTATTTCAATGCAAAGAAAGCAGAATCAAGAGAACAATATATAACAATGAAAACAAGAATGAAATGATAATGAAGACAAAAAAGACAGCTCAGCTCAGGTGAAATGAAAGGGCCAATCATTGCATAAAATAAGGGTTTAAAGTTTGAAGAAATCACTGAGTTTTATGCAAAAGCTTTTCTTTGTTACAAGGGTGAATTCTCTTGGAAGGGAATCAGGAAATCATTGGTGTAAAAACCAAAAAACATCAATAAAAATCTTAGAATGTTAAGACGATTGAAACTTGGAAAAACAGAATTTTAAAAACTCAATGCAATTATATAGCCCAACACTTCCATAATTTTCCTAAGGTGAAAGAGGAAAAATGTGTCCATGTGCAAAATATATTAAGCTATCAATCAGTCCCTTTATCATGCTAGTGTGAGCCAAAGAAACAAGATGGAAAAGAAAGGACGCCCGATGAAATGTCCAACCTACCTTGTATAGGATGCAGCTGAGACTCACAACCAAATTGCTTGTGCTTTTTAGCAAAGGCACCATCTCGAGGGCTTTGGCCAGAACTTTAGAGTGGGACTGTTTCAGAGAATATACAGCATTGTCTTCCTCACAGTGGTCGGTATGATTATGGTGGAGAATCAGGGTTTCGATGAAAAGGTGAAGAGCTATATCACTGTCCAATTCATATGTGCTTTAGGGAGGGAAAAATTAAGATCAATGGACAAATCTAAGTTTCCTTTGCCCAGTGTCTAGATTAAATTTTACAACATTAGGACTTCAAGGACTACAACCTGTGTTGGTGGAGTACTCCACTGACCAAGAAAAGATTACACCCCTCTAGGACTTGTAGTAAAAGGTCTAAACGAGAGTCACTGTAACTGAAAAATTAACTGAGTTGTCAAAACAATTTTGAGTTTCAATAAACTTCTTCGTCTGGTCCTCAAGTAAGACATCACATTCTTTTCTGGCCCACCTAGAGATATCGTTACAAAACGAATTGCATTTTTGAAAACAGCTAGTAGGTTAATAATATAAATAACAACAATAATAATACTATGCCTTCAATCTCAGGTAATGTTTCACCCATAAAATTGAAAAAATGAAATATGCTCCAGAGAATGATGACTGACAGCTTTTAAACCTAAAGATTAAGAAGGGCTCTGCCAGAAATTCTCTCCAGTGGAGTGTTCCAGTCCTGAATTTCACGACACATCAGATTCAGTATTGGTTTGTGGCAGTACTGTGTAGTATTGTCATCTGGCTATATGATGAGTTCCAAAAACTCCTAATCAGGCCCTATCCAGGAAGCTGGTGGAATAAGACCACATATTACTGAAATTGTTAACGATTCCCAAGACTCTTCTTAATTTCTCCCTGGTGATACTTGGTGTTCTCCAGTCACCTCTGCTAGGAACTCTCCTGTGCAATGTGGATATTGCCAAAATCCACACTTTTGAAGAAATTTGTATGAAAAGATTCTTAGTTAATTTATTGGAAAAATGGGATTTGGTTTTTGGTGTACACTATTTTTCTCCTGCACCTTGCCCTCTGTCCCTCTTATTTAAATGTATAAATTTTAAAGTTGGTAGAAAAGAAAAAAAAGAATCCACATGTAAGTTCCTACAATGCTAAATACAATCATAAAATGTCCACTCACACTTGGTATAAGACTTGAGTTTTTGGAACACAAACTGGGAATGATCATGTACATCACAAATCCTAGTAGACTGGCCCAGAGAGTTATTATTTTAAAGATATTTTATGAAATAAAAAAGTAAGAAAAAGAAAGGACATATTTTTAAGTGAATGATATATTCTCCCTCCTTTGAAAGGGAATTTGAATTTACTTGAATTACCTGGGCAAATAAGACAACTACTCACAAAGTTCGTAGGAAGGAATGTTTGCCCTATACTCTCACATGGCAGATCTTGGATGGAACCTTAAAAGAGACTTGACATTTCTATGGTCAGCTTATTTTGAGAACAGTGGTCTGCATTAACAAGACTCCTACTGAATGCTCAGAATGCAGACCTCTGAGGAACGAGGAAAAGTCTACTGTAAATTGATAACAGGTTCAAACTGCAAACTAACACACTCTTCACACTTAGCAGTAGCTAAAACTGCTGTTACTTGCACTGACTGGAACTTACAAGCCACCACAACAAAGTCCCAGGCCTCCTTATTCATCAGAATAGTGGCCTGCTATCTAAACACTCTCCTTGTCAGAAAAGCACATGGGGAAAAGGGAAAAAGAAAGGATCTGACATTCACTTAGACTCTCCTAGTTTGTCAATAGAATATTTTTAATTTCTTGTGTCCTATACACAATAGAGTTGTTGATTTCTATGTCCTATGGCCTCTCCTAATCATCTAGAATGAAGAATGGAGAAGAAGCAATTAAACAAGTTTGGGTTTCCTCTGTATACCAATAGATTAATCTCAAGAATCAAGAGTACAGAAGGTACTTTTATGAGTCACAGGGGTATTACTTTTACTCTAGCTAGCTGTGCTACTGACAATGTTCTAAGCTCTAACTGAGGCATTTACCTGCAGTATTCCAGAATGAGAGCAGTGTCCACACCCGTATTCTTTACCAACGTGCTCATGAGTTCTTTCTTTCTTAGTGAAGGCTCCCTGAACACTGGTTGAAAAGAAATCTAAAGATAAAAAGCAAAAAGATATCACCAAAAAAAAGGAGATTGCCTGAGAATTCATAGAAACAGGCATGGGACTTGCAGTAACCATACACACATATAGTTCTGCTTTTGTAAAGCAAAACCAGAATTCTCTAATAAAGTTCCTCAAATTCTATTTCCCCATCACTCCTCCTGAGAGTCAAAATATGTAGAGCAGCAGCTTACAATATCCCTAAGAGCCACATTGCTATAAGCCACATGCAAAATGTGGTCTCAAAACATGATACTACGTGGGGCTCAGAGAAGCTAGGCAAGGCTGGTCAAAAATAGATCTAAAACGATAAGATTTTTCTTGCACACCAATGATAAGTTTGGAAATATGTATACATATATTCGATTTGCCAATATTTTAACATAATTAACATGTAGTGGATATCCTGCCATCTAGGGGAGGGGTGGGGAGTTGGGGGGAAAAATTTGTAACGGAAAGCTATGTAAGGGTTATTGTTGAAGAATTACCCACACATATGTTATGCAAATAAAATAAAAATTAAAAAAAAATGCAATGAAAAGCTAAAAAAAAAAAAAAATAGATCTAAAACATTTACCCTGGTTACAAAGGAGGCCAAAGAAATAGCTCTAGAGCTGAAAGCTATCACAGAGACCATCCATTGGAACGGGCTTGGGCCAGAGGGGCCCTAGCACAGAAGTCACCTAAAAGCGATCTTAGAGACTGCACAGTCCAAATCTCTCATCTGAGACTGGAGAGTTAAGGGGAATGCTCGAGGTCACACACATAGTTACCCGGTAGCCTGAATTCTAACCCAGGACCTCTGGCTCCAGATCTCCTGTTCTGTCTTCTCAGGATGAATTTATGAAAAGTTCATTACTTATTTGCCCAATAAAATTAAGTATCTTAACCTCAAACATTTATACCGTGTAAATTCAGCTGCACAGCAGAATGAGCACTGGAGTCAGAGCCAGGAGTAGGCCCCTGCTACTCACCCTCCATGTGGCCACAGGACTTTCCCCTCCACATCCCTAACCTAAGAAAGGAAGGCTATTTCCCAACAAAGCAGGTGAGTCAAAAGCTTACCCCGAGTTTCCCCAGGCGAAGCCCCCACTGGGCATCTGTGATTAATTCCTGGAACTTCAGCCTTATTTCTGGTTCTTTATAGAGATAAGCTAGTTGAGCTCCCACCTGGGACACGGCCTAAACATAAAAATAGGATAAAATTGGGTTGGAAAATGAAATCTTTCACAAATTGCTAAATAAAAACTTCCTCACAGCAACAAAACTTCATTCATGTGAAGGTCCCCAAATCCACTTATCAATTAATAAACACCTACCTCTGTGCCAGCAGAGACACAGACAGGGAGCCCTAAACAAATGACGCTGAAAATGAAATAAAATGCAAGCGGACTTTTATCCTATATCTCCCCTTCTAGACTAGAAAAAGTTATCTCCAATGGCTACTACCACTTCCTTTCCCCCCAGCAAGATGAAGCCCTTCGAAATCAAGCTTCTGACATCATCACTCCAATGTCTTCTCCAAAGCTTCTCTAAACTCTTAACTTCCAGACTGGATAAGCTTTTCTCAGTCCTCACAGCCCCTCAATCGGAAAGAAACCCTCTCCTCCCAGATATAGGGCCCTCTCTAGGCTTCTGTGTCACACAAGCTTCTCTTTCTCTCTCCTCCCTCTCTCCCTTTCTCTGCTCCTCTTGCTCCAGATTCTCCTCTTGCCCATTTGACCTCCTCCTCAGCCTCTATGGCTGATTTATTATTCATATCACACCCCTAAGAGTGGATATTCCCCAAGATTATGCCCATTTCCCATGAGTTTATCAACCCTAAACAGATGACACCCAACTCTATATTTCCAGCCTTGGTTTCTCTTAAGCTCTGAGAAAAATTAGTATTACACTATTATATTAATAGCTAAATAGAATAATTGGCTAGATATTATGACTACTTATTACTGGCAACTACATATTAATTTCCTCTTATTTTTATTCAGACTATACTCCTGAAAAGGTCAGTCTCTGAAAAGTATAACTCAGTAATCTTCCAGCCTCAAGGTATCCACCTGGACAAGGACCCTTACTTTTTGTTTATTCTATAAACAAAAATCAGTCTCATCCCCTCAAAATGTCTCCTTGATTTTGATTCCCTCCATTAGAGTTTAGGGCTATCCAGCTCATGAAGAAGAAACCTAACCAGAGAGGTGAGGATGGAAATAATCCCTTGTCCAGGTGCTTTGAGGCTACTGAGCCTCATGATCAAACTGTGTTCTTGCAGGAGGAGCTGAAGACTTCGGCTCACCTCCTCATTCAATTTCCACCAATCAAGGTGGAGTTTCACTTGTCAGGAGTTCCCTGTCAGAAGGCAGACCCCAAATTGAAGGTGTTTCAGAATCTTCTTTGATACCTTAGGTGACCAAAAGAAACCACCCATCGGTAATTAATTGATTATTGGCTAGCCTAATTAATAAGCTGACTAATAATCCTGAAGCCTTGTCTCTCAAGCTGCAATCCTGCCACAGCACCTATTGGACAGTTCGAATTCTGTATCCCATAGACATCTCAAACTTGACACGTCCCACACAGAATTAATCTCCCCTGAGCCCGTTCCTCTCTGGCTTGGGAGCACCACCATCCCTCTGGGCTCCCAGCTTCCCCCTCCTCAGCTCCTCATTCACCTTCACCTCATGTTCCCAAGGTGGTGCTTCATAAATGCCCCCACAGACTGAAACTAAGGTGCTGGGCATGCCACCGGAGGGCTAGGGGTCAGGCACGTGCTCAGCACGGGGAACAGGAACAGGAGCACAGACAGTGGCTGCCCCCTGACAAAGGAAGACAACCCATAAGAGAGGGCTGAAAAGCGCGGGGGGGAGAGGCCTGGCGGAAGCGCTCCATGGAGGTCGGCCGGCAGCCAATCGGGAGTGGAGAAAAAGATGGGCCCGAGCAGAGGGAGGCGGCTTCCCCTGCACAGTTCCCTAAGACAGCCTCCACGCTCGCCAGCTCTGCCAGGAGTCAGAGAGGAGGACTTCTCTCAAGATCGCTGACACCGTGACTTGTTTTTGACCAGCAGAAGCAGCGTCTGGCCTTGACAGGGGAGCCCTGCAGCCTCGGCTCTCAGCGCTCACAGCCCCCCATCTGCACAGCAGCCAAAGGGACCTGGAGCACCCAGCTAACTGTTTCTCCCCCTCCTCCCTCCTCAGCTGGAGTGGCTTGTCTCTGGGCTAAAATAGGGACCCCGGGGGGGTCAGCTTTGGGAGGGCTCTGCCCCCCCTCCCAGCAGGTGAGAGGCCAATAAGATGGACTTCTGGGCCTTTCTCCCCTCTTTGCCTTTGTACTCCTCCTCCATGCTTGGAATACACCTGGATAGGTTAGCTCCCCTTCAAAGTTCTCAAGGCACCTCCAGACAAATTCTGCAGCCCCCAGGAGCTAGAGCCTCTCTCCCTAATTATTCAGTGTTTATCCCTTTCACTTCCCTTAGCACCAGGTCAAGAGTACGAACTTTAAAGGCTTACAGACTGACACATGAATGAAACAAAGGAGCTCTTTTCTTAGTCGTACCAAAATCTTGTTATAGTTTTGCCATGTGGTATCAATAATTTTCCAGATAATTTCAAAGACGTCTTTCTTAGGTAAAAGAGTGCAATAACCTAAGGCCAGATGAAGATCCACCAGGCGACAATTAAATACCTATAGGAATAAAGAATCAAAATCAGCAAAATCTTCCCATTGAAACATGTAAACACCTAAGGGTCTATTACCTACAAATCCAACTATGTCTTGTCTAAGAGACTGAACACAAGGGAGAGGGGTCATTCACCCTCACTTGCAGTCATGGCTTCCATTTGCTGATTCCAATGTTTTCAGTCACTCACTGGAAGTCAAGAAGAGCTAGACAACTCAACTCAACTCCCTGAAGAAATGGACCTCATCTTACTCGGGACCTTTAATAAGTGTTTGGTAAGATGAAATGAAAAAGGGCCTATGATAAATTTTGTCTATGATAGACAAAAGCACAATAAACTATGAGACTTTGGGGAAGGGAGGGTCAAAGCAGAATGAATTCAATAACTACAATGTCAGATTTTTAGAACTAGTCTACAAGGCAGTAATCTGTTTCACACAACTGAAAACTTTGGATTTTTCAAGTCAGAAAGTATGAATGGATTCAAGGGCCAAATGAGATCCTGGATCCCTACTCTTCAAAATATTAAAAAAGATCCTGGCCAATGAAAACAGAAAACCAAATCCAGGGAGCTCATATAATATGGCAGAGGAAGATCCCGCAGCATGGGAGGGAAAAAACCTGTTGGCTAGAGGGCACGAGTATTCCTATAGATGACTATGAAAAGGTGAGAACAAACTAGTAGATTAGTCATTACTAGATTACAATTCATGTATAACCTATTTCAGATTGCTTGCCATCTTGGGGAAGTGAGGGTAGGGAGGGGTTTTGAATTATCTGCCCACATTAGCCCAAATGTAGAACACTTCCATAAAGTGGGATTTCTTTTAAAAGAAAAAAATATAGAGATTAAAAACTAAAAAAATCACACCAACTTATGGGTCGCATTCTAGTTTTATTCAAGTCAAGTATGGGGGAAAAGCTTGGCCTACATTTCAACCAGTGTGGTATTTTGTACCATAATCAGTTTTTCTCGCCAAGAGAGGAATATAGGAAAGCTGTGCAGCCATTTCCACTCATCCTCATGGAGCTGACTTCTCTCTAAGCCTGGGCTATGACTGCAGCTTATCTGTTTACTTATCTGTCCTAAGATAATTCTCTCCCCTGCCCCATTCATTCCCTTCCCCAACATAATATGAACTTGGAAAAGACAGGAACTCTTTTTTGGTCTTTGGAGCTCAAACTCAGAGTGGGTGCTTAATAAATGCTTGGAGCATTTATGGACTGAATGCTAAAACATTTGGTATGTCGCCGTGCTAAACTACTTCATCAAAAGGGTCCAACAAATGCTATTAAGAGAACTGTTCCACTGCAATGTGGCTCTGCTTTAATAAAAGAAACCAGTGGATTCCCTCCACCAAAATTTGCTTTAGGTTGACTCTGCTGGAATGGAGCTATTCCTCAGAACAAATAACTATACTGTTGAAGGAGGGAAGGTTAAAAAAATCCTATTTATGATGCTTAATACTTATCCTCAAGATGGACTTAAGAGTTAAAGGGGACCTTACAGGGGAGCTAGCCCGATTCATTCATTTTACAGGAGGAAATGAAGTCCCAAGAAGTTAAGTGATTTACTTACTAGATGTCACACAGGTTAACAAGGCCTAAATCTTCCAGGGAGGCAGCTAGGTGGCCTGGTGAATGGACTGCTCAGCTTGGAGTTAGGAAGCCTGAGTTCAAATCTGGCCTCAGACATGCACTAGCTGGGTGACCTTGGGCATGTCATCTAACCACAGCCTTAATCCACTGGAAGAAGAAATGGTAAACCCCTCCAACCTCTTTGCCAAGAAAAATCCCAATTGGACACAACAACCCAAAATGGCACAAATCTCACTCCAACCTGAGGCTTTTTTCACCAGATCACACTCAGTGTCTGTCCAAGCCAATCAGGAAGTTCTATTAGCCAGAGTTTAAAGAAACAAATGACTGCAGCAGAGGAACTGGGCCTGGACTGAGGGGAGAGCTGTGATCTCAATGACAGTACAGTGAGGAAATGCCGCTGACCTCTTGTGCACAAGCTACGGCCATAAAAGAGAGGCCTGCCCAGGGTCACCCAGCCAGCATGGGTCAGGGATGAGACTTGAACCTGTTTTCCTGGCTCTGAGGCCAGCTTCTATCCATGATGCTATGTTTGTAATAAAATGATTTAAAGTCCAGAATCACAGAGCTGCCTGGAGAGGTATAACCATGACAAGCTTCAAAGGAATGATCCCCACCCAAAATACTCACTTTGTGTAATAAGGCTGCAGCATTTTTTCTGATTAAGGATGTGGATTTTTCTTTCAGGCCAACAACAATACTTTTTGTATTGATTAGCAGTTTCTCTTCATACAACTTTAAGAAAAGATTCAGAGTTATTAGTATAGTGGGAAGAGATCAATCTTAAATGTTAAGTTCTTACAACTTCACAGAACTTGCTCTTCTGAAAACTGAAGAAACTTGAATAGCACACAGTAATATTCCAGCACTGCAGGTAATTCAATCAGAAGAATGAAAGTCATTCTTTGAATCAATCATCAGTATTTATTAAACACATTGCTTCCAAAGGATTCTCTTTTATGCTTTGAATTAAAATCCCTTATCTACAGCCTGCATTTGAAAAACACGAATTGATTGATTACTCAAAGAGAAATAGCAGACAAAGAGCTCAGTCAAGGGCTATGAAAGGGGAACTATTAATACCCAGAATTTATCATTTCCACCCCCTCAGGACACTAGCTCCCATCTAGAAGACCTCCCTCAAGGTGTTGCCCAATGTTTTCACTTGATTAATTAGCATAGATTCATAGAGCACTGTATATACTTTACTTTATTTGACCCTGTAAGGTAGTGCTGCCAGTATTTCCATTTTACAAGGAAGCTCATGAGATTAAATGATTTGCTCAGGGTCACCCAGCTAATAAGAGAGGCAGGATCTTTCAGTTCTTTCAGTCTAATGTTCCACCTATTATTCCAGAAGGAAGAAGTCTTGAACCTCCTGGAGAACAAGGATCATTTTTGTCTTTGAATTAAACCCAATGCCTAAAGGATCTCAGCATACAGTAGGCACTTAATAAACGCTTATCCAAAGGCACAGGCTATCAACTGAAAATGCCATTTGATAAAGGAAATCCCCAGCCAAGGGAACAATCACAATTTGTCCTTCAGAACTGTTAGGTCTCTGAACATTTAAATTAAGTCACCAACTAGGGAAACTATAATGGGAATTTGGGTCACAGCTAAGAGACAGAAAAAATCTTGAATTCTCTCATCCTAGAGCCTAGGCTAATTAAACAATATATCCAAATTCCTCCTTTTAATAGATCTAATTTTTGTACATTTGGGAAGACCAGGCCTATGATTTCAAGAACTGTAGGGAGCATTCAATAAGGAACTTCCCCTACCAGTGCACAAAAGGATTGGTACCTTTCCTGCCACTGACAGTCTTAGAGAGTCTTGGGGTCACTGAAAATTTAAGTGACTGTCCAAGTCACCCAGCCAGGATATGGCAGAAATTGAATTTGACCTCAGGTCTTCTTGAATTCAATTCCATCTCTGTTCACAATACCTATCCATGCCTATGGCCCATTACCTTCTCACTCAAAGAGATGTTCATGCAGTTTGACATTCCGTGCTGAAGGCAGATGCCAAAGGAACCTACTATAAATTTCAGAACCAGCTCCCACTGGCTGGATTCCTGCAGACTCTGAAGCATTGCAGAAATAGGGTTGATGATCGGTATGAGAAGATTCTCTCCTGGGAAATGACAAATAATTTGGTGGGTCAAAAATATCCACCTTCTTCACAAAATAAAATTAAAATTAAAAAAAATCAATGCTAGGGAAATGCAGATCAAGTTGTTAGCAGCAGTTTTAAAGGTAGTTATTAACTTATTTCATTATTTCAACACTTTAAGGTTCCCTGTCTACCAGAGAAAGAGCATAACCCTCAAGAACTTACTACACAGTCTTTATGAACTGCACTGATCAAAAAAATCATCATCCTCAGATCAATCTTGAAAGCAACAAGCCTCTATAAACTTAAATAAGCTGACTATTAGTGGGGACTGAGGGAAAATGTCATTGAGCCTCAGTTAACAAGTCCTGGCAAAGCATTCATGGACTCCTTGTGGTATTGGAACCAGACTTTGGTGGTTGAGTTCCTTCACTATGACAAAGCTGAATCTAAGATTTCATTGGTGCATAGAGCACCTCGTCAGGATCTCCCCCCAATGCAGATGGCACCCACTCTGTACTTATAATCACTAGAGTTTGCCCTCACATTGCTTGTGGGAAAACAATATCTGCATTAAAGATCTTTGATAGCACACTGACATGTATGTAAGGAAAATCTGAACTACATTATCATTAAATATGGCATAATGAAGGACTTTCATGGTACTTTGTTTACTAAAGAAATGGGCAATGGCAATTATTTCAGTTGACCAATGATCGCTAAACCAGATACCTCTTTCCTTTGAAATGAAATTAAAATGTGTTATTTGACTCATACAATTTTTTTATGCGATTGAATAATAAAAAGCCCCTGGAAAAATAAACATTATAATAAATAAATTGAATCTCCTACATAAATTAAGATTTCATTTAAATTTACAAAAAAAAAAAAGAAAAAGAAATATTAAGTTAAAATTTTCTGATTTTCAGATACCTTTATTAAATGAGCAATATGGCAAACTGGCAGAGTCCAAAGGATATCTTTTGCCTCCTACAAAAAGAGAATATTAATTTGAGTGATTATCAGGGAAAAAAACAATATGGGTTATTTAGATGCTACATTACAAAGCAACACTTCATAAATTATTTTTAAAAACAAAGTTGAGGAAGTGTAAAAAAAATGATATAAGTGAAAATTACCAGATCCATGTATAAGAGATGAAGTCAACTCATAGATAACTGGTAGCACTAACTGTAATTCAAGAACAATTCCATCCTCACTGAAGAAGTCATTGTAAATCCACTCTTCATAAGGATCTCTATCAGCTCCAAAGGAATTCTAAATACCAAAGATGGGAGGAAAAAACACAAATAAAACAGGCCATACGTAATCTGCAACTACTCTCAGAGGAACCAACATCAGCCATACCAATGTAAAGAACTTAGTTTTTCTAGGACAAGTAATCACTGGTTAAGTCTTGATATGAACAGTCTCCAATGTCAAAAATCTTATAATCTGTAATATGATGTAAATTCTTATTCTAAATTAGGGAAAAGGAGTCGGGTCAAGTGAAGCAGGAAAGCTAAAATGAAAGTCTGTGCAAGTAAACAGCAAAAGTGAAGAGAAGGGCAGCTGTTTTCTGAGCCCAGAAGGGAGAGAGGCAGAGAACATAAAACGAGCATGAGTGTGGGATATATACATGAGTAGATTGTTATTGTTAAACTCTTGGGTTCAAATTCTGCCTGTGAGACTTTCTTGTCTTGGATTAATCACTTAAGCAGCCTGGACTTCAAATTTCCTCACCTATGAAATGTAGAGACTGCACAGTCTAGATCTAGAATGTAATGAAGTTAAATGAATTTGCTGCCATTATTAGGAACTCTGACACTGTACTCTTATTAAAAATACATTAAAACAAAAGACACGCTCTGGCTCCCTTTGACTCTCAGGAGGGGAAGGTTCACTCTGCCCAAGAATACGAAAATCCACATGTGTTTGGGTCACAAATGGGGAAGAAAGAAAAAAAAAAAAAAAAGCAATGAATTTCTCAAATGAACTTCTTCAGTACAAGTTGCTTTATGAGCTGGGAGTCTTGGTTAATCACATTTATTGAAGCCACAAGTCGAAGCAGCAGCAAAGGCACAGTGGATCCTTTAGGGCTGAAGTCAGGAAAACCAGAATTCAAACCCAGTCTCCCATGCTCACTAGCTATGTGACCCTCAGTAAATCTTCTGCCTGCCTCAGTTTCCTCACCTATAAAATAGAGCTAATTATAACCACTACCTCCCAGAGTTGTGGCGAGGATCAAGTGAGACATTTGTAAAATGCCTGCCATATAGTAGGTAGTTAATAATGCTTGCTGCTTTCTCCCTACATACTAACACTGGGGCATGGAAGAAAGCCAGGATAAATAATCATTATAGACAGATTGGCCACAATACCCAGATCTCAGGCAAGATTCCAAGAAGGAACAGCTGGGCCTCTGAAGTGATGGGGACACACAGCTGCTGCTTATTTCCCTGCTTTATTGTCCCTTATTTCTATAATAACAGAATTATTATTCTATTCAAGAATTTTAGGAAATAGCCTCAGGGTGCCTCTCAGCTGTGCTGGAGAGGAGGGAAAATGGCCTGGCTGTGGCAGAAAATCAGCACATGGAAGGAAAGCCCTGCACAGAGAGCACAGATGTTCAGGGAGAGGAGGGTGAGAAAGACTGAGTAGACAAGAGGACCGTTACATGCTCAGAAGAGCGAGCTGAGGGCAGAGGCTAGGGCCAGCCTAGGCTGCCCCAGCTCTGCTCTGACACCCACGTCTAAGGGAGGCCGGGCCAGCCTGCTGCCAGCCACCCCCAAGGCCTGAGACCAAGAGGGGCTGAGGCAGGCTCCCCGGCCTCTCCTCTGCACCAAGCAGCTCAGAGCTCTCTCTGGGTACTCTGAGGGAGAGAGCAGGTGAAGGGGACACAGGCCCGATGCAAAGCCCAAGCAAGAAGTTAAACAGGCACTAATGAGGGATACTGGAATGGCCTTTCTCAAGGTGTATGTGGAGCTGGTGACAGAAAGGCCAGTCAGGGACCATCTCTGCCTCTGGGGCTGGGCCATCACTGGGCTAAGAACCAACATCAGTGGGTAATCTAACCTGGATTCTACATTTGAATAAAACAAATAATTCAATAGATAAGCTGTTCTACTGTCAATCCAACCTTAGAAGATCTGGCTTCAAAAAACTGTAGTAAAGCCCTGACCTTTTTATTCAGGGAATCAGTTTCCAGAAGTTGGAAGGGACTTCAGAACCCATCCAATCCAACCCAGTGGGAGGAAGAGGAGGCAGCAGGTGGAAGGTGGACCCATCAGCTCCGTGCCCAGCAGCTGCCAAGGTTTTCCTTTACATCCAGAACCAAACCTGCCTCTTGGCAACTCCCACCTTCTGGTCCTAGTTTGCTTTTTGTGGTCAAACTTTCTGAGTCTCATCATGAAAACCCTCCAAAGACAGAGAAAGCATCACGTCTGCTTTGGGTCTTTCCTTTTTCAGGGTGACCAAATAGTCCCAGTTCTTTCCTCTGATCTTCATGGCACGATCTCCAAGCCTTTGCCTATTCCAGTTGGCCTCCAGCTTATCAATTGGCCTTCCTAAACCATGGCCCGGAGAACGGGACACAAAACTCCAGAAGTGGTCCCGCCTCCCTGGTATTACACCCTGTGCCTCTCCCAATGGCCGCCTCAGCTCTCTGAGTTTCCATCACTGTCCACTCATAGAAGGCTCACAGTCCACTAAGATCTCCAGATAAAGCGCTGACTAGCCATACCTCCATTATGTGGGAGTTGTTGGCTTCAAGTATAACAGCATAAAAAAATTCAGTAAAATAAAGTATAAAAGTATAAAGGATATAAAGTATAAGAGATTACACTTATTACTATAGATTTTCATCTTATTAGACATGCTCAAATATTCAGTATTTTTGAACATGGCTCTGCGATCCATCTGAGCTCTGCCTCTCATTTGGTATCATGGTAACTTATAGGTAAAAATATTAAACAGAAAAGAGTCAAATGCAGATCCCTAAGGCACTCCACAAGAGACTTCTTAATGAGTGAGTTTTTCTATTCAGTCAATTCTGAAATGATAGCTAATCCTATTATTGCCCAACCCATGTGTGTGTGTCTTCCTTACAAATACAGCAAGAGAGACTCTGGCAAATGTTTTGCTAAAATTTAGGTAAAATATATCAACTGTAATCCCTTAATCTACCAGTTCAGCCATCATATTAATAAATAAAATAGCCTGGCATGGCTTGTTGGTGATGAACCTTGTTCTTTGAAATAACTGGCTCTA
>JAJPUD010002400.1:20392-66445 GCA_023553655.1 Myrmecobius fasciatus | reverse complement strand
AAAAATGAAGTAAAAACAAAGGTCACCAAAATTTTTTTTAAAATTACATTAAATTAAAAAAGAAAATCCTACAAAGTTGAACCAAGACAGATGATGACAATAGACAAATATAAATAAGACAGATAGATGGATGGATAGACAGATATGGAAACAGACAGATAGTGAACTAAGTGTGTATTTACAAAGAAATCTCTATTACGTGCCAAACATGGGGCTAAGCACTGAAGATAGAAATTCAAGAAAATAGAAGGTTCCCCACTCTGGAGGAGCTCTTGTTCTATTCAAATGGGAGAAGATAGTACATAGAAGGCAGCTAGAACAGTGGGAGGGCAGGATTCTGGGCAAAAGAGGCAAAGATAAGGAAGAGAAATAAAGAGAGGGAGTTAAGGCATGAGATGATTCACTGCTGGGATTTTACTCAAAACAGCAGCATCTGAGAGAGGTACCCATCAGGAAGAGCCGGATCTCTCTTCCTCTGTGGTCAACAATAAAAGGATCTACATTTGAAGTATGGATCAAGAGTTCATAGGAGAGAACAATAGAACTGAAACCCAATCTGTAAAATAGGGCCAGTGTTGATTTGTTTAATTTCTTGAGAGAACAATGAGCACGAAAGCACTCAAAGCTTCTGCTCCCATCTCACCTGGGCTACAGATGGTGGCTGCCTGGCACGCCAACTGATGGATCTCCAGAGGCAGATTCAACCCTTCAGGTACAGTTATTGGAACATCTGCCCCCAACATCTCACAAAGTTTCTGACACGTCAGAACCAGCACTCTTCCCGTGTTGGGGTTGCAGTGATACTGAAACAAGTCCCTTTGGAAAAAAAGAAAAAAGGGAGGGTTCACAGTTAGAGGCTGGTTTGGGAGCTGCTGTCCTTGCCTTGGCTTGTGTTAAAGGCACACTATCAGAACGAACAATAAGAAAGGCCGGGTTTGACTCAGATGTCGTTCCTTTTTCCTCTCTCTTTGGTAGAAAATGAAGTGACCAAGTACTGAGTGAGTCCAGGCCGAGGCCCTATTACCGGACAAAGTTTAGCTCCTGAGCTTGGAGGGACAGATCGCTCTGTGGGCAGAGAAAAGGCAGTTTTGAGGTCAGGAGAACCTCAATTCCTGCCTCTGATACTTCCGAGCTGTGTGATCCTGTTCTAGTCCTTTGTAACCCTCTGAGACGTGATATCCCCATGACTCCTGGCCCAGCACTCTGCCCACTGAGCCACCTGGCCGCCTTCTAGGCAAACAGGATTAAGTGACTTGCCCAAGGTCACACAGCTACTAAGTGTCTGAGGCTACATTCGAACTCAGGTCTTCTCATGTTCTATCCACCAAGCCCTTACCTGTCCTACGCTATTACTGTCAAAGTGACATCCTGGCTTATGCATGTGGAACAGGCCATTATGACAACCACCCACCAAATGCTTTCACAGAAGAGCTCAGCCATATGATGGGAGCAACAGAGAGGCGACTGCCATTTTCAGGTCACTAGGCAGCGTCCCTGCGGTCACCTGCAGAGCTGGAGGGCTTCCTCAACTCTCCCTGACTTCAAGGCCTCCAATACCACTTCAGCCTCCAAGTCTTCCTCTGCCACCAGCAGACCCAGAGTCTGTCTGTACAAACTCGATCGAAGAGACGCCTTCTTTGGGCTAGGAGGGGTCTCCTCTGGGGTCTCCCTGGATTTCAGCCAAGCCTGGGAAACTTCCTGAGTATTGATGGGTTCTTCACGAAGTCCAGCTATTACTGAATGATTCCTGTAGTCTTCAAATGGAAGGAAGAGCTCAAAATCCTCCTGGGACAAAATAAAACAAGACGAAATCCCAAGTTGTTAGCAGCCCCTATTACTCATTCACTCAAGAGCCTTCTGATATGAATCCCACTTCTCAATAGGAAGCGAGCTCCATCTCAGTAGCAGAACTTCCTGTCTGTCTTTGTCCCCCGATCCATCAGGCACAGAGAACGTTTGAAGTTCTGGGAATACAAAGGCAAAGGACAGACTCATCCCTCTTCACAAGGATTTACACCGCAACAAGGCAGGCTCCAAAGGGATGAGAAAGTATACCAGGAGTAAGTAAAAACAGAAAACCAAAGTCCAAAAGGAGGCAAAGACAGGGTGCTTTGAGAAGGGGCACTGAAAGCAGAGGGATCCCAAAGGGTTTCACCAACAGGTGGTATTTGCACTGTGCCCCTCAAGAAGACAGGGATGGGGGACTTGGAGGAAGGGGGTGAGGGTGGAGGCATGCACACCATGCATGAACACAGAAATGGGGAGCGAGCAGTGCATGAGGAACCAAGCCAAAGTCAGACTGGCTTCCCCCGTGGACATGGGAGCTCAAAAGAGAAAGTGGGGGGGGTGTAAAAACTCCACAGGGAGCAGCTAAGGGGTGCAGGGGATAGAGTACCAGGTCTGGAGCCAGCAGGAGTGACCTTGGACATGACTAGCCATGTGACCCTAGGCAAGTCACTTAATTTCAACTGCCTCCAAATGCCCCCTCCTCCCACCTCACTACATTTTATTCTAGAGGCAATAGCAAGCCAGTGAGGTGGCCAAGAGACTTGGTCACAGGGTCTAGGACAGTGCAGGTGCTTCTCCATTGTTCTCTAATTGGATTCAGGGCTGTCTCACTCTTGTGACTCTATTTGGGGCTTTCTTGGCAAAGACACTAGAGTGTCTCTGCTTGAGACTTCCTTCTCCAGCTCATTTTACAGAGGAGGAAATAAGGCAAATTGAAGTGACTTGCTCAGTCACACAGCACGTATGTGTCTAGAGCGGCTTTTGAACTCAGAGCTTCCTGACTCCAGATCCAGGGTTCTACCCACTGACCCACCTCAGATGCTTAGGAATGCTCATTGGGAGAGTGGCCCAGATTTTAAAATTCAGTTATGCAAATGAAGCTAACACCAGGAAGTCTGTGTGCCTCATGTAAAGGACTCTCACTACTGAAAGTCGCATTTAGGGAAATAAAACATCTCTCTCCCTCTCTTTCTCTCTCTCTTTTTTTTAAACATTTTTTAAAAATTTAAAAATGCTGGGTTATTGAACAGTGCTGTAGACTATTAGAACACTTATAACAAAACAAAGAGCGAGATCTTGCTGACAAATAAGAGACCGAAAGCTTTATTTTTTTATATTTGGATAAAGGGGATCTGCATTTAAACTAGTTTTACACCAGAAACACTAGAACTGTTTCCCCACATTTAAAGGTCCACCAATCAATCCCATTTCAGGTAAAGGCTGGAGCAGGCGCAGCCCCCCTGACCGTGACCCACTGAGAGCTGGTTCTTGATGCAGAAAGGGCAGCAAGGGGAGTGAATGAGAGCTCCCCCGAAATCGGGAAGAGCAGGTCATCTTCCATCTGGACCAGGTGACCCAAGGCCAAGAGTCTTAAGCTCACAAAGCCTTGGACAACACGGAGCCTAGCTCACACCAAGAGGCTCTGTTCCATGAAACAAGCTCTTCCACCTAAGCCATCAATGACCTTGAGCTGGTGACAAATACAAAGGAATTGTTGACCAAGACGTAGGTTCTGCTTGTTTAGTACTTTTAGCACCAGCATACTGCCTGTGTTATACAGCTTTATTTTTAACATGAAGTGATTTTCCACTTAAATCTCTTGCACAATGTCTTATAAATGTAAGTTCTATTTAATATAAAGAAAATCTTGTCTATATATAAATACCTCTGAGAGTTAGGGTTAGATCTGTGTATGACACTATATTTAATGGACAAATGACATAATTAATCAAACTTATTTGACAACTGTCTTTTCAGGAACACATGATTTTTAAAAGTAATCTCTCTCTCTACTCCCCCCCCCCCCGTCTCTCCTTCTCCCTCCACACACCTCAAGAATGAACATAATGGTTACCATCTAGGCCCTCAGTGCCTAAATCTGGAAACAAGAAACTTGTGAAAGTTATGAATCTGTTCCCCAAATGCTTTACAAAACGCCTTGTCAGCCAAGTCTCCTACTTAACAAAGCAGTACCACATTAATATAAGCCAGTCTTCAAAACCAGATTTGAGGACACTGACTCTATTCAAGGTCAACAAATTTTTTAAATTAAATTTCTAAGTAAAAATAGATCGGCCAGAAATCAACTAAGCTGATGTCCTGGAAGATATTATCAAATGGTATATAATAAGAATGGCTCTTGGAACCTCTTTTTACTATTATTTCCCTCTTTAGAGTAAAAGCACTGAATGAACCAAGGAAAAAGTGCTTACTGTGTATTTACTTACTAGGGGGCAATCCGGGGGAGGAAAACTGAGGAGAGTCAGCCCCAGTTCTCAAGGCGCTCACATTCTAATTGGAGCAGATAATATATATGTGTGTGTATATGTGTGTGTGTATACATTTATCCATATCTACATATGTATATTTACTACATATATACACACACAAACATCTATATCTACATAAAGATAATACGTACAGGAGCAGAAAAATATATAGGAGATAATATATACATTATACACACATATACATACACTAAATAATAAACAGAATCCATAACTCAGATCTCTCACCTGTAAGCTCCTAATGGTTTTAAATATTTTTAAGTTTTCATCACATTCATCCATCTTCAGAAGGTTTTCTGTAATTAAATTTTTAAAAATAGCAGCAACAAATTATTATAAGAGTCTTAAGTTGTGCACATTGACAGATTCTATCAGAAAGGATGGCTAAAAATGTAATTGACTGTTTCTCCTTTCAATCATCTTTTACAGATTTCCTCAGGCACTGGGGCAGAAAGGATGAAGTAGAGCACAAATGGCTTGATTATTCAGTATGATTAGAGACAAAGAAAAGAACAGAGGATTAAAAGTGAGGGGACAGAAAATTCTAAACTCATCAATAATAAATTTGGAAATGAACTGCAGCATTTGCTCTTAGAACAAGGTTATTTTCTTACTGACCTGGCTGAGGTTAACAATACTGGAAGTTTGCATTTCCTGGACCACACACAAATGAGGGAGAAGGCAGGTAGCTGTGAAGAAGGCTAGATAGCAAGGTGGGACAGCCTGGATCAAAAGTTAGTTGCTCTTTATATTGTGACAAAAGAATTTCTGGCCTAGAAGTCTTGCTGCCATTGTGCTAAGAAAAATTCTGCCTGGATTCTTTCTCGACACTATTTGCTTGAAGCAAACAGGTTACACGATGCTGAAATCTGCAAAACCAAGCCTGGCACATAAACTTCCCCGACGCTCCTGATGAGAATCCTCTCTTCTTCCCTTATGCCCTTATCATTCCCTCCTGCTTTCTGTAAAACTCCATGGGACCCAACGTGCTTGCATATTTCCATTCCCCATGAGATTGCTGAATCCTGGGCTCTCTGACTTTTTTTCCATACAGATGAGCTTGAGCCCTGAGCGTAAGTAAACCTGCAAAGAGCTATCTCTGGCTTGTTGATTAAATAATCAATGGATTCTCGGATAATTCTCATCACAAGCAGACAAGAAGTACTGTGAACTCTTGCCGCAAACATGTCTATGGCATACAGATAACTCTTAAGTTATTTTCCTAACAAGAGGTCTGAGTGGACTGAAGATACCTTTATGGAACACCTACTATGTGCCTGACATTGTGCTGAGTCTGGGGGAAAAAGAAAGGCAAAAAAAGTCTACGCTTCTATGAAGTTCACAGTTTAATGGGGGAAAGCAGTCATATACAACTATGTACAAAGAAGAAACAAACAAAATAAACTAGAGAAAATCAAGGGGGCAGCTAGGTGGTGCAGTGGGTAGAGCACCAGCCCTGAAGTCAGGAGGACCTGAGTTCTAATCTGACCTCAGACACTTAATATTTCCTAGCTGTGTGACTCTGGGCAAGTCACTTAACCCCAATTGCCTCACTGAAAGAGAGTAAAGGAGTAAGGGAAGGAGGGAGGGAGAAAGGGAAAATCAAGAGGGGAAAAGCATTCACATTAAGTGAGACCAGGAAAGGCTTTTCTGCAGAAAGTGAGACTTTTGCTGAAATTTGAAGGAAGCCAAAAGAAAATGAGAAAGGAGAGCACTATAGGAAGGGAGAAATGGAGTGTCTCATGTAAGGAAGAGCAAGGAGATCAATGTTACTAGATTGTTGAATATATGGAAGTTTAAGCAAACAAACAAAATAAAAACAGTGTAAGAAGACTGGAAAGGTGGCCAGGGCTTTAGAAGTCAAACAGAGCAATTCCTATTTGAGCTGGAAGGGAACAGAGAGTGATTGCGTTTAACTGAATGGGGGCAGAAGTGTGTAGAACTTGTGACATTTTAAAAAGATCAATCAATTTGACAGCTGAAAAGAGGACAGACTGGAGTGGGAGAGACTGAAGGCTCTGCCTGCCTTCAAGCAGTGTAGCTGCCAGGCCACCCAACAGCTGACAAGGGCCAGAGGCAGGATTTGGGCCCAGCTTCTCTTGATTTAAATAAGACTCATAGAAGCAGCATCACAAAAGTGGACCAGTCTCTCAGGAGAACAGTGGGGAAGGATCAGCACCCCATGGAGAAAGGGGGACAGCACAAGGGAAGAGAGCTGGGACCGAGCACCACTTCTCAGCTAACTTGATCAATGACTGTGTACAAATAACTGTTCTTCCCTGCACGGGCAGCAGGAGGCAGGTAGGATTGTGCCTGCATCTGTCAGAGGGAAGGCACTTCACAACTAGATGAGCCAGCAAAGCTGACAACAGCAGCTGGTGATGAAACGCTGAGATTTAGCCTGAAAAGCCTTTAGAGGCGCAGACTGGGCACCCCCTTGAACCTAATCAACATTTATTAAAGACCGAGGTGGCAAGGCGCAGGGCTAGGCATGAAGAGGGGAAGGTTCCTGTTCTTGAAAAGCTTCTGGCCTACAGAAGGGGGGCGAGCAGGTGGCGAAGCAGCAGCACAAGTGCAGGTGACTCTGGGCAGTGAAAGAGAAGGGCAAGGGAAGGCCCAGGTGCAGGACAAGCTGGAGAGATGGGGGAGCTGATGGAGGGTTTCAGACAAAAAGGTTATTAGCCAGGCTGGAGAAGAGAAGGAAAGGGGTGAAAAGGCGCTAGCCGCAATTAGGAAATGTAGCAGAATATCTAAGAATCACAAGGCAGAAGAGAGGCCAGAAACACCAACAAAAGGTTCTAGAGCAATGGTGGCCAAAGCAAGGGCCTAGAAGTGGCAGGCAGAGCAAAGGCAGGCTGGCTCGGCCTAGAGCGCTGTGAGATGCAGTGAGTCTGCAGTGAAGGGGCCAGCTTGAAAGGTAGAGGGTTCCAGGCTCAGGTGGGAAGAGTATGAGCTCGAGGATGACAAGAAATGTGGTACCAATGGAAGAGGAAGGCAAGGGACCCAAGGAAACAAGGGGAACAGCCTGGTGGGGATGAGCAAACAAAAAGCAGCCCCAGGGCACCAAGATGCATGCATGGGGAAGAAACAACAAGGGGGGACATAGGGAGGCAGGTGTATCTGGATGATGGGTAACGAGGAAGGTTAGAGCCAAGCAGAAAAGGTGTTTAATCTTAGGGGATGGGGAAAAGGAAGGAAGCTCAGAAGGTAAATGCAGAAGCTGGTAGCATCAAAGAGCCCCAAGTCTCCATTAAACAAAGAGTCTCTATGCCACACCAAGAAAAAAAATCAGTGAAAAACTTGCCTTTCTGAATGTCACGTAGAGCTTTGATAATGTTTACAGTTGTCCTTGCTATGGATATCCTCTGTATCTTATCCTGAAACGCAAGTGACTCAATGAAATCTCTTCCACCTTAGATTGATTTTAACAAAAAGCAAAATACATTCAGAAATCTACAACAGTTTAAAAGAAAAAAAAGTCCCATTAATGTTGTCCCAACAATAAATTCAAAAATCTGTGACAACCAGGAGCTCCAATAATCTGTTAATAAATACTTTAGGTTAGGTACAGTTACATTGAAAGAATTCTTCTGCAATCTTCAAAAAGATTTCTTCCTGTTAATCCCCCAGTAGTGCTTGCTATAACTTGTCTGGTCTGCTATAATATGTCTGGTAAATGCTTGCAGTGAAAACACAGGAGCTACCCTTTCCCATTTCCTCTGAAGGACTTCAGCTGGCTGCCTTCTTCCTCTCCTCTTCCTGACTCATTCCTTGCAACATTCCTTGTAGAGTTTCTGACCATAACCAACCATTTTGGTCAGAGAGACTGATTTGGATTGGGCGCTGTCCACCCCCTCTCACTACATGACTATGACAAGAAAAAGATTAAGCTAAAGACCCATTGGTAAATTTCTAGAAGAGCCCAAATTCAAACCCAGGTCTAGCAATCTTTCCACTGCTCCAGCATGTATATAAAGTGCTTCATAAACAAGTTTGGATTTGTTGTTTAGCGGATTAGTCAAATCTGGCTCTTTGTGTTCCCATTTAGGGTATCCTTGGTAAAGATACTGCAGTGGTTTTGCCCTTTCCTTCTGCAATTCATTTTACAGATGAGGAAATTTATTTGGCAGGAGACAGTGGGAAGAAGGTCCAAAGCACCAAGCTGGCTCTTCAGGTTTTTTCATTTCTGGGATTATACTCAACCCCAAATCACATAGAAATGAGCAATTATCCTATAATTATAACTCAAGACATCTACCTAGAATTTCTGTCATTAATCCACAAATGAAATTAAAAAGATAGATCTTAGTGAGTCACTAAATCTATGTGACCAATCCCAAATATTCCCAAGCATGGTCTGATTCCCATTCACAAGATGTTTCATCAAATGTAAATAATACCTCTTGGGAGTTATCTGGCTCTTCCTGGAGGGCTAAGCGTGCCCATATAATCACTCTTTCTGCAGTTTTCTCAGCTTCAGCAGGAGGCAGGGACTTCAAGAGGGATAGGCATTCTTCGCTCTACAAACATTACATGAAGATGTCAAAAATGGACGTCACTTACAATGGATATAATTTGTCCTACACACCTTGCCCTTTGTTTTTCATTTGCTTAAAGATGAAAGTGTCTTTTTAGAGAATATAGATTAACAGGCCAAATCTGCACAGATAGAAGAGCCACTAAAAGGCTTTGCAAGCACCAAATGCTCTCCACACAAGCCCATCCCCACATGCTGAAACGAAAACTTTTGCTGTGTTGGTTTTAAGAATCACTAAAAAACAGAGACCCACTAACATGCAGAGTATGAAGCAAGACCTGACATACCTTGGATCTGTGGGTAAAAAGACAGAACATCAGAAATGACTGTCTTTCATGTTTTGGGCCCATTAGAAGTAAAGGATTTGAAGCTACTCACAGAGGCCACAGACTCAAGAAGATAGGCTCTTCTTCATCCCCAAATCATGGCTCACACATCTGTTAGTGCAACTCACCGGCTTCCTGAGCCGACGTACCTGCTCTCTGCTTATCAGGTCGATGATCCTTAAGCTGTAGATTTCATCTTTAGACAACAGATATGCCTGAGCTACCTTTAAAGCATCCTCAAGAGAGGTTGGGCCATTTTGTTTAAGGATGTATCTGATGACCCTCTGAAACAAAGCACAAATCAATCTTACTTTTTTGGGGGAAATTATGCTGTGAGGGTAAAGAAATCCAACTAAGAAGTTATATATTCCTAAAAAGAGTCTTCCATTATGAGTCTAATATAAGTAAAGAGCTGGAAAATTTCTTACCCCCCAAAAAATGACAAATAAATAATTTTGAATCTATTTTAAAAAACAGTAATCACAGATCATAAACTATTGGAAGAATATTCCAATATTATTTAGTTCAATTCATATACTTTTTTGTTGTTGTTCATTCCTTTCAGTCACGTCCAACTATTAGTAATCCTGTTTTGGGTTTTCTTGGCAGAGATACAGAAGTGGTTTGCCATTCCTTTCTGCAGCTCATTTGACAGATGGGGAAACCGAGGCAGACAGGGTGAAGTGACCTGCCCAGGATCATGCAGCCAGTAAGGCTTCCTATCAAGGCTGGGTGCCCTACGGCGCCACCAGCTTCGAAACTGAGGGCCAGAAGTGTTCTACGTCACTGCAGAAGTCGAGACCAAGACTAACCCTTGGAACCAGTGTGTGCGTCCCCAAATGACGCTTTTAGAGGAAAGAAGCCCCATCAATTTCTATGACACTGCCAAGAACAGAGGGAACTGAAAGGGGTAAATGAGTGTGGATCCTTCCTTACCATTATCTCCTTGTTTAAAAGATGTGAGTCTCTTATTCCGTAACCTCGTAGAAGTTTCTTCATCTCCATTAATTTGTAACTTTCCTGTAACAATTTCACTCTAAAAAACAAAGGTCCTTGTACAGTGAGTAGTTTCTCTTCTTGTATAAGGCACTGATAGCAAGCCTTTTTACACAGCACCTACTATGTGCCAGGGGCACTGTGCATGGCACTTTACAGATATAATCTTACTGCATCCTCCCACTGACTCCCTCACTCTGAGAGATCTGGGGTCTCATTCAATCAATCAGCAGACATGTGCCAGGCTCCATAGAGTGAGGAAGGAATTCCCCCTTAGGAGAAAGCTTGCCCACCTGATTCCTGCCCTCCCTAAAGGGCTCTTGCCTACATTCTCCCAAAGATCTGGCCCAGAGGTCCCCCAATTTGCTGGGGGCTTTCCTCAGATTTTCCCAATATTAGTGTTAATGTTGTTTAATCATTTTTCAGTCATGTCTGATTCTTTGGGACCCCATCTGGTATTTTTTGGGCAAAGATAGTGAAGTGGTTTGCCATTTCCATCTCCACCTCTTGACAGATGAGGAAACTAAGGCAGATAGGATAAAGTGACTCATCACACAGCTAGGAAGTGTCTAAAGCAGAATTTGAACTCAGGAAGATGAGTCTTCCTGACTCCAGGCCTGGCACTCTTTGCCACCAAGCTGCCCACTGGTATTAACACTGCCCATTTAAATGACCTAAATGTTAAAGGCTTAACAAAATTGATTCTTACTTAGGATGGTCCATTTCCAAATGCTTCTTCACCAGCTGTTCTACGGCTGTGCTCCAGGGCACTACAGCCCCATACATGATCTGCAGCACGGCGTCAAAGATGAGCTACAAGAGGCAGGCTGCCATTACAAGAAATCCCTGTTGCGGTGCAGGGCCTTCCCCTCAACTTCATCCCACCACTCATTCACGTCTCCTAGTCTCAAGTTTTCTAAACAAGGTCATGCATATTATTCCAATTTACCATGCATACATGTGGCCACCTTGGAGTTATTTTGCTGTATTTATTTTGAACGAATATTCTAAATTCATTTTTTAAAAGAAATTGTTATTTTCAAGAGACGTTTCCCAATGCACTCACATTTGCACTGTTGAAAGCCCTGCAAATTCAGGATCTCCATAATCTACCTCTTATCTACCTCTCCAGAAATTATCATCATCATCTTTTTAAATTACCTCTACAAACCAGGTACTTCAAGCATGCTGGTTTGTTTGCAGTTGCCCAAACATCTGGTGACTTCCTCTATCTGTACCTTGGCTCATTCTGGTACCTGGGGTGCCCTCTCCTTTGACTCCGGTATCAAAATCTGACTCATTCATCAAGGACTAGTCCGAATGCTGCTTCTTCCCTGAAGCTTTTTCATGCCCCAGGCAGAAGCAAGCTCCTCCTCAGAAATTCTCTGGTATCTATTACTTATAAAGCATTTACCCCATGTTGCCTTTTATTACGATTACGCATGGATGTGCCTCATCTCTTCCACTACATTGTAAGATTATTGAAGGCAGGGACCATATTCTGTCTATCCTTGTACTTAGTATAGAATTCTGCACACAACATGTGCTCAGTAAGTGTCTGTAGCATGAATAATCAAAATCAAGATGCAATACATCCCAGCTCCTGAGTGGTGGGTACTTACATCCACATCAGACAAGCAGCCTATAATTGCCATGGCTTTGGACTCCCAGGAAGTTTCAAAGAGTGATGCAGATTTGCAACTACATCTTTCCAACATATCCTGAAAATGAGAAATAAATCAGGGAAGAAAAATCAACTGGTTATAAACACAAAGGGATGGCTGCTGAATAGGAAAACCCCATAATTCTTGAGACAAGAATAACAATTCAGTCTACTCTCAGGACCAACAGTGTGCTGGGAAAACACTGAAAAGCTATGGAAACCCCAGAGCTGATGTCTAGGAACTTCCAGGAGTAAAACACGTGGTGTGCTTCCAAGACACAGCTTGAACATGGGAATACCTGAGATGAAGCTCACCTTTATGTACAGCAAAAGAAGTGGTTCCTCTTCCAGGTGATGCTCCTTCATGTACAATTTTACAAATTTCTCTAAGACAGAAGGAATAAGTTCTGGGGCCAAAACTTTGTCAAGCATCCGAAACACAATGGTGGTAGTGTTCTCCTAAAAGCCAGAAGACAGAAGACCTAGATCTAATAAGCTCTGAGCAGGACAGAGTGCTGTGAGGGTAGCCAATCATGGAATCGAGCATTTTACCTTCTCAAACTCGGAGAGAGCCAACTTGCAGTTGTATTTCCTGTACAGTTTGATTAGGTTTTGCAGGTTATTCACCAGCTTCCTCAACTGGCAGACTTCTTCAGCATTTTGATAATCCTTCTGAAATAAAGCACTGTCAGCACACAAGCATCTTATATGTTACAGATCATATATAGCTCTTACCACATCAGCCAACGACCCTCTCTCAAGGGCAGCCTGCTCTTGCCATCTGCCCTGCTGTGTGGACCTTCTTTATGGGTAGCATATTGTCTCCCCCAATCAATATGGGAAGAGAGCTGAGCCACCGCCCCCTTCCATCTGTATCTCTAGTGTCTCACAAATGCTTTTCTATACATTCTTTCACTTATTCATTCTGGTAGTATTTTTTTTTAAATTTCACTGTCAAAGACAATTTTTAAAGTAGTTTACTTTTTTAGAAGATTCAGGGTAACTGACAGTATGCAATTATATCAAGGATCCATGACTCTGTCACCACTGGGAAAACATATCACATGTTTTTGACTTGGTAGATAAATCCCAGTGAGTTGCTTATGGCACACAGAGGATAGTGTCACCCATGTAAATGTCACACAATTAAATAAGAGTCAGAGGCACGATTTCAACCTAAATACCCATCCAACTCTCTTAACTTCAAGCTCAAGCCCCCATCAAAGAAGCCTTTCTCCAGGGCAAGACTTTTCCTCCTCATTATTAAAAACAACATAAAAAGAGCTCATACTTATATAGTGCTTTAAGGTTTTCAGAGTACTTTATGTGTAATATTTCACTTGATCTGGTAACTGAACACAGGATAAGACTCAGTATTGCAGCCTAGGAGCTAAAAAGCTAAAAATCAGCAACATGAGACTTCTATTTTTGTCAAAGTATTTTAAACTAAACTAACTTATGACAGCTTCCAAATTTCATTCAACAATTTAAAAATCTTACACATGAATTTGAACCACTTAATCATCTTATTCTAGTATTTATCCTACTAGAAAAAATACTAGCCTTGAAGACAAGACTTGCATTCAAATCCTGATTTGACTATAGACAGTCATAGGCAAGTCACTTAAACTCAGGGCAACTCAGTTTCCTTATCAATAAAGCAGGGTTACTAATATCTGCATCTTACAAGGATATCATGATAATCAAATAGAGATTTGTGATAAGCACTTTGCACAGTACCTGAAATATAATAGGTGCTATATAAATTCCTTATTCCCTTCCTTTCTCCCCTAAGAGTAAAGAAATTCTCCCCAAGAAATATCAAACACCATTTAATGAGGTACCCAGAACTTAATGTTCAAGAAGACAAAAGGAACAATAGATATTTAATTAATTTCAGAATAAATCCACAGAGGATCAAGAATTCTACTCCCTGAGGTTTGTGTATTGAAAATGAAACTTCATCTTACAACAATACTGTCCTGAGGGTAACAAATCCATTGCAGATTCTTTTAGTGAGTCCTTTTAGAAACTTGTTCTTTAAGCCACAAAAGCTTCAAGATCTTCAAAATAATGAGATGAACTTTGGCGTGGCTTAATCATTCAAATGAAGGCTGTAGCTGGACTATTAGTTTATTAGAACTTTGGCAAACTAATGTTAACCTTGGTTCTACTAAGGATTTCCCTTTTTAAAAGGAATTTACCATATTTCTTAAGTGGAAAATGTTCCCTTCAAATTTAGTCATATTGTTTTTTGTATGGAAGAATTTGTATTGCCCTTTTGATTAATTTCAACTGGGCAAAAAAATGGATTAGTGAAAAACTTTCAAAATTCTACATCCAGAAGAAAAAAGTAGAAGGACTATGAACACAGGATAAGAGCACTTCTGCCTTTTTCCTAATGCCCCCACTCCCCACGATGGATTAATAGAAATTCTCAGGGCTTTTCTGCTACATAATTGAACATAACTTTGTCATCTAAACATCATACCAACACGATGGACTGGCAGGAAGACGTCCACTCTAAGGAATCTGGATTTTCAGACATAAAAAACACTTGGGCCACCTCAAGTCCGTTCTCTGGCCAGTTTTCCTGTAAATGATATCAGATACCAAGAGATCACCAGGAGAGCCACCAAAGGAATTACACAGAGCCCAAGCCTTTTTCAGGATATGTTACACTCTTATTACCTTATCAGTTAATTCAAGATTCCTCGCTGCTTGCTCCAACCATTTTGCAAGGATTTTCTGAAAGAGAGATTGTTCTCAAACTAAATGCCTGCTCTTGTCCTTGTGTGTAGACAAAACTCCAAAAAAGCCCATTTCTAAACACATTAAGAACAAACTGCTGTTAAATAAATGGACTCTTTGAGGAAAAAGCCAAGGAGGAAGGGAAAGGAGCAGATCCGAGAGGATGAGCTGGGGAGCAGCAAGGTGCTTACCTGCCCATCTGGTAAGATTCTTTTCACAAATGGAATCACATCACTCTGAAGCCACCGACAAAGCTCTCGCATGGGGATGCTTGTGCTAATTGAGTTCAGCAAAGCGTCCAGCTTGTTCACATCAAATCCGCTCTCAAAGTCTGCCTAAGAACACAGCCAATTATTTGGATTTTTCTAAGAATTTACACAAACTGACGGAGAGCTGTATCAGCAGAACAGTGAGCCGTCAGGAAAGACGCCCTGTGCCCCAGTACTAGACAATGTACAAGTGCCACCAACCCCCGCTGGCTGCTCCCCTTGGACGGTCTGCACTATGTGAACTATGAGATCAATACATCAATGAATTTCCCAGAACATAGACACAACGCCCACTAAGGACAGAAATTAAGGGAGGGAGGAGGGGGGTTTGGGGCTCGAGACTAACGCCTGATACAACCCTACAGTGACAGACACAATAACATAGGACGTAAGAGTGCCCAAGATGATAAATGCTTTTTGTCATTGACTTGATAATGAGCTTTACCATTCTACCATCAATGGATATAATGAAAGATGGCAAACAAATAGAGCGATCCTGCTCTGGTTCTGACTCTTACTGGATCTTTGACTTAGAAGCAAGTTACCTAATCTTTTGTGCCTCAGTTTACTTATTTGGAAAAAAAAAGGAGGGGGGGTCACAAAAAGGGCCGCAGCTTGTTATTCTCAAGGATGACTTGTGAGCCCGAGCATGTTACAAACATCACCTTTTATGTCAGAGCCACAGGTGGGTGGGAGGCTGTATACCAAGGTCAAGAAAAGTGGCAGGACTCCCACAGGGAGGCCTCTGCCATGGTAAGAGATGTGCCATGGTCAATTTAGAGTAAGACTGAAGGAAGTGAGCTGGCAATTTGAACCAAGAGAGGGACTACCCTCACTGATGGCACTGAACTACTGAATGTTCATAATGCCTCCTGTGAGACCAAGATGCTGCAAACCATAAGCAATGGTAGGTTACTATTTTTAAGGGTAGCAATAACACACACATTGATTCCGAACCCATGATACAATCCCACTGTAGAGAAAGAATCGAGTTTTCTATCTATTGATACAAAACTCTGGTACTTGTGAGTTTTGAATCCATGATTTCAGAGGACAACCACTTATTCTATAAAAGATGCAATGGAGACCCCTCAAATTCCAGTGTGGTATTAGACTTAGAGCCTTTTCACAACAGAAGAACAAAGGTTTTAAGATATTACAATTAATGTTAAATGTTTTCATATTGTCTGTTTTGGGAAAGTTATGACTTATATACCTAAAGGTGCTTAAAAACAATCATGTGGAATCAGGATGATAACGCACAAGTGAGGTGGGTGAGCTATATATTGCTGTCCTGAAGAAATATGGGAAAGTGCTTTCTCACAGGAAACTTGGCTGCCTCTGGACAGCTCAATGGAACTATCTGCTCAATTTGCTATCATTATAGCGTGATCCATCTCCTACCCCAAGCAGCCACTGAGTCTCACTGATACTACTGTGGATACTTTCATTAATCTCCAAACAACTGCATTTAGGTCATTTTTGTAATCTCAAAGGAATATGAAATTTTCTACTTTACTTTCCCTGAGGAAGGTGTTGCGTTATAGATCAAAGACTCCAAATCTATGTTTGAACAAAAAAGAACAGTTGGACCAAATGAGGAAAATTCAGAGTAATGAATTAATTATTCAACAACTATAATGGAGTCATATAGTACTTTCCAAGTTATTTCATAACCAGAGAGCAATTTTACATCTTTGAATAAACTGACATAGAACATTATTTGTTCCAAGTGATAAGGAATTTAAATTCAGCATGTCATTCCTGCAAGGTTAATCTCCAGTGTTCATTTAATAATCTTTCTATCTTACTATGGAGTCATTCAAATAAAAATATAAAATCTCTTACCCGATGACGAAGCCAAAGAAACTGTGCACAAAAAAGGTTTCCCTCCTTTAGCTGAAGATAGATATCCTTCAGAATATCTTCATTTTTTAGAAATTCAATCCAACGGGTTCCACTAGGATATCAAAAAGAAAAAAGTAATGATTTGTCAGAAAATTATTCCATAACACCAATTATACATGTGACACATGGAATAGCTGGTTATTGAAGCAAGTAGATAAGAGCAGTGGCTTACAGTCAGAAGATCTCAGTTCAAATCTGACTTTTGACATTATCTATGTGACTCAGGGCAAGTCATTTAACCCCTAATTACCTCAGTTCTTTAGTTATAAAATGGAGACCCAACGGAGAAACCCATGGCAAACCACTCAAATGTAACTGCCAAGAAAACCACAGGGATTAAGGGTGATGAAGAGTCAGACACAATTAAACAACACTATATGGGCAGATCAACAAATATAGATTAAAGGAAACAGCAAGGAGAGGGGGATGAAAATATGAGGAAAAGGGGAAAAGATTCTAACCAAGGATATCAAAAAGAATCCTTTTATTTATTTCTTCATAAGAAATTCATTTGACCATTTAGCAGGAAATAAAATCCTCTATATACCTTTGATTCACCAGAAAACAAATTCTGCTCCCCTTTTCTAGTTTAGTTAATAAAAATAATTCATCTATGATACAGCCCCTAGATTTAATACATAAAATGTAAAAATTGGTAAAAATATAAACCTGAATTTGTCTGGTCCAAATGCTCCATAAAAAGTAGCCAACTTGGCACGGGCTTTTAATACCTATAATAGAAATAAGATAACATACACCATTTCCATGCAATATTTCTCTTTTTTTTTTAATTAAAAAAAGAACAGAAAAAAGACAGAAAAGGAAACTAAAACAAAACAGAACGTTGTTATGTACCCAGGAGAACAGGGAGAATACAAAATACATAATGATAAATTACCAGTTCAAAGGATATAGATGAAATTTTATTCACGAATGTTCCATCTTCTCCTTGTTGGTTATTTTTTTGCTTTCTGCTACGCATTTTTTACTTTATTCTTTTTTTCCCCTTTTGTCCCCACCCCTTTCCCAAAATGGGTATAATTAGAGATATATTTGTACATACTTACAGATATACATACACATACCCACACACCTCCCCCCCACATATATCTATAGTCACATACATAGAGCAACATGCATACATATCTACATATTCTCCAACACATATATACACCCACATGCTTTCATCTTTATGTAAACATGCATCTAAAACAATATTAGTATAGCTGACATACAGATCTCTCTCTTGATTGAATCTGTTTTACTTTGTCTAAGATCAAAGATTACTAGCTGTACTTTTTTTTCTAATAAATTATATTCCTGATCCTTGTAGTATTTATATATATATATATATATCTTCTTTCCTATCCCTGCTAACTCTTCTGCTTTAATTCTGCTCCTTGACTTGTCTTGTAATTACTTAACCTCCCCTACCCATGGATGCCTCCCTTGTCCCCTTTCCCCAAGCTTTGCTTAACCCCTTTACACAACCCTCCCTGCTTATTTCTTCATAGATTTTGGAGAGTGCTCTCCCCTTCATGGTATATATGTAGTGTTGCCTATTTAACCCATTCCATTGTGAGTTGGTGCAAGTCCTCTTCCCCCCTTTAATGCCTCATTGTCTATTCTTCCTCTGCATTTCATTTGTATAACAATTACTATTTTTAGCTTTTCCTAGGTGGTATTGTGTTATGTTAGTCATACTCAACTCTGCTCCAATCTTTCTTTTTAGCTACCCAATTGCTGAAGTCAATTTAAAATGTATGGTATATATTTCTATGTAAAAAAAACCAAACAATTTGTCCTTAAAATTGATCTTTGATACTGGCTCTTATATGTTAAGTTTTCTATTGAGTTTGGTTGAAAGTCCTAAAAAACTCCAAGTTTGCTCAACGTCCTTTTTTTCTTCCATTCAATAGTAAAGATAATTTTGCTGGATATATTTTTGACTACAAGCCTACTTCTTTTGATTACCAGTATATATGATTCCAGAACTTGATGGCTGCTGCTAAGTCCTGTACAATTCTAATTATAACTCCAGTGTATTTGAATTGTTTTTTCCTTGCTTTTTGCAAATTTTTCTCTTTGATCTGGATGTTTCAAAATTTGGCAATGATATTCCTGTTTTCCAGAGTCTCTTTAAAGTAGTGACCAGTGGATTTTTTTTTCTATTTATCCTTTCCCCTCTTGTTCTATCGCTCCAGCACAATTTTCTTGAATTATTTCTTGCATTATTGTATTTTTCTGTCACAACTTGCAGGTAGTCCAATTATCCTTATATTTTCTCTTCTCAAACTGTTCTCCAGCTCTATTGTTTTTCTTATATGATATTTCATATTCTGTTTTTTTTTCCATTCTTTATGTTGTTTTGTTATTTGTCTCTTTTCACTTCACTGGCTTCCCCCTGCTCTATTCCAATTTTCAAGGAGTTATTTTTGTCTTTAAGATGCAGCATCTCCTTCTCTAGTTGGTTAACTTTTTTTTTCCATAATCTTGTTTTTCTTGGATGTTTTTTATTTTTTTTTTTTAGTTTTTCCTTAATGATTCTCCTTTAATTTTTAAACTTTTTTGAGTTCTTCTATAAATTCTCTCTGGGCAGGGAACCATTTACTGTTACTCTTTGGGTTAGAAGAAGCTTTTTTTACTTGTGTCCTCCTCTGAAGATAAACCCCGGCCTTCCCTATTCCCAAAGCAAGTTCTACAGTTGAGTTATTTTTTCTTTGCCAATTCATTTTTTAATAAGTATTAGCATAAGCACCTCTAACTGTGGGGTGGGGATGGAGCCTCTAGCTTCCTTTCAGCTCTCCCCTCTGACCTGGAACCCCAAACCAAAAGCTCCCCCCTCCTCCAAGTGCTTAACCCACTGCTTCTAAGCCCACTAGTTCCTCATGGCCCAGAGCTTTGTCTCTGTAGCACAGCTGGGCCTTGCATTCCTAATCAAATGAGATTCACTCAGCCTTCCAGGTCCTGGAGGTGAAAGTTCCCATGGTTCCCACTGAGGCTCCAGCCAAACCCAGCTAGCCTCAATGGAGGGTCCCCACTTGGTGCTGGAGCTACCCTGGAGGTGCTTGTACTTCATACCAGACCTGGGATCTTTTTAGGATCTTCTTGAGTTATACCAGGAGGACCCCTGTCCTGCCCCAAGTCTTAATTTTTCACCTGTCTATGTTCACCCTGAGGCACAAATTTGTTCTGTTTGTGGAGGAAATCTGGAGAGTTTGAAGTTTACTGACCTACTCCACCATCTTCCCACAATCCTCCCTCTCCATACAATGTTAAAAATTAAAAATGTAGAGTATTTCAGAAGTCTTGGATCAAAGAGAGAGAGACAGACACACATTCTTGGAGGAAGCCTACACTAGAAATCTAACTTTGATGCATCTTTAAGGTATACATGTGAGTCTGGGTTCTTAAAACTATGTTAGTGAAACAAAATTTGGCAAGTTTCTGCCAAGCTGGAAAGACTTCATGTGGAGGTCTAGTAAAGGAGCAAAAGTATATTGTACCAGGATCATCCCAACTATTCTCTGAGAGATTCACCACAAGAATGGGCATCAGGGTAAACTTTTGTTACAGCAATTTGAAAAACCAGCTATTAAGTCTGAGAGTATGCTAGTTTGTGGGAAAAGTAATGACTGTGATGAAATCCCAGATCACTAAAGGATATATGAAATGTACATGCAGGTGTATATGTACTCATATATACACATATGTTTACATATTTTGACTCTACATGTTGGTGAAATCACATGACAATATTTAACACTACTTAGAAAATGTTGATATAATAAAATTATTTCTAAGCCCACTAAGTAGAACAGTATTTTAACACAGTAGAAAATGTCTAACAACTCCTTGAAATGTTATTAATAGCACATGAAGCAAAGTATTTGCATGGCCCCTTCAAAATCAATTATTCCAGAGTCTCCATTTATTTATATAAAAGTCATTACGGCAACAAATGAGTTAGGCTGAGCTAGCTGCTTTGTCAAAAATAATAAATATAAATAGGGAGATTTGTCATGCAAATATTGCTATTGCCATTATTAATGATCCTTTTGTGCTATTGTCATTATTAGTGATCCTTCTGATCAATAATGAATCACAATTAGGAGAAAATCATTGTTCATAAGCACTAGTTTTTCTCAGCTGTAAACAAATATTAGATTAATTTATAAGTTATTTCAGACATTTGAAAAGATTCCATTTTAGAGGGGATGTGGGAAAACTGGAACATTAATATATTGTTGGTGGAATTGTGAACTGATTTAACCATTTTGGAGAAAAATATGCCCAAAGGGCTATGAAATTGTGCACACAACCTTTGATCCAGCAGTGTCTTCTACTGAGCCTGTATCTCAAAGAGATCATAAAAAAAATTGGAACACAAAGTTTTGCAAGGGTGAATGTTGAAAACTATCTATGCATATATTTTGAAAATAAAAAGCTTAAAAGAAAAAAGAAAATACTCCATTATATATATATACATATGTAAATTTTTTAAGTATGTCAGTAAGAACACAAGGCAAACTTTATTTAGTAAAAAATATACATCTAGACAAATCAAACATTGTGTTGTTCATTACTTACCTCTGTTAAGCTATGTGAAAAGGTAGTGGTCATTTTATCCTCTCTCTTCAAAAGCTAAGACACATTTGAAAAAGAAATATACAAAGTTAGATTAGGATGTGACCAAATGAGAGTGACATGATATTCTCCTTTCATGAGAATATTTTGGGTTGTGTTTTTTTTTAAGTATTAAAAGAAAACTTTTCCTTAATCAACACAAATGATTTTACCTCATAAACAATTGTCTCTATCCCTGAGGCTCATAGCATGGAGAAAACATGTAACTTTTGAATAGGAATGGGGAAAAATACTTGAGTATCTTCAAGAAAACAATTAAGAAGGGCTATATTGCCATGTTTTCCTGCTTTTAAAAGTGCTAGGGTTTTTGAAAGCTGACACTACATCTGTTTCATGCTAAACTTGAAGATATGCCATATCCTGAAAAGGGCTGGGCCCCCCTCACACCACAGACGCTAGTCCTCCTGGCACCCTTCCCCCCCCTTCCACCACAGAGGGACACAGAGAACAAAGGAGGAAAAGAAGATGTGGAAAAGCTCACTCTGACTCTGGCATAATTCAGCATTTCCTGAGTTGTCTCGAAGGTTGGCCACTGAGCCTTCAGGCAGTAATCCACCACAAACTGGTCATCCTGTGTTGCAGAGGATCCGAAGTCAAGACTTTGAGACTCTAAATGCAGGCCACTGAGTTAATACCCCCGAAGTACATGGCACAAACAACTTACCGTGATTTTACACAGACTTTCTTTAGCTTCATCCACAACTTGCTGCCCAACTGTTGGTTCACTGGTGCCTACTGAACACAAAGCCATTCTTTCCAACAGCTCATTTGATTTCACCTTATACACAAGCTGTTAAATACATAGAACCAGTTTAGCTCATGCAATGACATTAACACCAAACATCTTCCCAGCTTTTTTCTGCCATGTTTTCCTGTTTAGTACAATTATTTCAACATTTCTGTGCTGGCTAAAAGCAAGTTTCTGTGGCCAGCGCTGTAACTAATAAGCTAGAAAAAGTAGGGAAGCACAAAGAAGCCTTCTCCATCCAAATAGGACCCTCCTTTTTCCTTCAGCTTTTCCCTGAGGTGTTCCTGTGTTCCTCCCAAGATAGCTCATTGTGCTTGATAATTGCTGGAAGGTTTTCCCTAATAACCAATCTCAATCTACCATCCATTGCTGTGTGTTTTGCCACTGAAGCCCAATACCTCGACATCCAGTCCAAAACTGATAGCAAAGTTTTCAGCTTCTGTAAACTTGTGCTTATGAAGTAATCTACTCAATCTGGAAAATTGGAAAAGAAACACAGTAAACACACAACACCTGTCAACTAAAAATTATTAATTAGTTAATTAAAGCCCATTTCCTTAATTAACCTGGAAAGGAAATTACCTGTTTTCTGGTAAGGCTTCTGTTAGACACCTAAGTACCACAATGGAGACGGAGCCTTCAGGGGAGCTGAAAACAATAGCAATCATTAGAAATGCCCTTGTAGTTCCCTGCTTAGAAGAAAGGCAAGTTCAGATTGCCTGAAGAAATAGAAATTACCTACTTGTGGTCATTTTCATAAATTCCTTCCAGAAGGTAAATTGTGTCCTGTAAAAATCAATCAATCAGCATTGATTAGGGGCACTGGGGAAACAAAAATAAAAATGAGTGTGTCCCTGCCTCAAGGAGTTTAAGACTCTGTTGCCAGAAGACACATATATACTATGAACAGCCAGAGGTGAAGGGCAGAAAATCAGAAAAAATAATAAGTAACTATGAAAAATTTACATAGAAATGAAAAATGAAAATAATCTCACTTCAATGTTTAATTTCTATAAAGAAGAAACTTAAATAAAAATACACTGGCATTCCAGGAAATAGTTTTATTTTAATCTTATATTGAAGGGCTGATACTGTTCTTGTACATATATCTGAGAAGATTATGGCAGTACATCAGTAAAGATTTTAATCAATCTAAAAGTGAGCCAAGAATTCAATTACATTCCATTTGGAGCAGTAATATTTTTTAAAGCAAGGGCTCTTAAGTTTGTATTCATTCGTTGGATTGTTTAAAAATATTTATTTTGATAATTTTATTTCAATTGAATTTATTTCCTTTGTAATCATGCGTAATTTATCTCAGGTATTTAAAAATCTCATTCTGAGGAGACCATAGATTTTCCTGAACTGCCAAAGGGGCCCCCCAACCCACAAAGATTAGGAAGTGTTTTAAAAGGGGGGAGGGAAGGAAAGAAAGGAAGGAGGGAAGAAGGGAGGAAGAGGGAAAAAGTTTATGTGCATGAAAACTTACTGAGCCGACTCCCATCCTGACAAGTGAAGAAACAGCAGAAACTTCCAAAGAATAGAGCAAGGTCATCGTAGGTAGTGAATAAACCATGAGGTTTCTCATCTTAACCAAAAGCAAAATTTAAAAAGAGAGAGAAAGAGAGAGAGAAAGAGAGAGAGAAAGAGAGAGAGAGAGAAAAGGAAAAGTGATTTACTTCATTATCATCAGATCCAAAAGATAAAGCACAGATCTGCTAAAAAGTTACATTGGGCAGGAATTATTATGGAATGTTTCTTTAAATGTACAGGCCTTATAAAAAGCAGATTCTTTAGGTACAAATTCTGGTTTTCATCACATATATAACAGCAAAAATTTTATATTGGACTTCCATGACAGCTCAATGTTATTAATTTGGAAGCAGTAATCAAAATGAATCCCTCTCAAATACAGCCACTAATAGAAAAAACTTAACTGTGACAGCCAAGAAGAGAGGAATCTATTAATCTTACTTCCCAAGAGGAAAATTACAAGATTCTGCTTAAAACACTCACAAGTATCACCTATTTTCTGACATATATTTTAAGATCCAGAAAAATCAGTCATAATCTAAGCTTCAGGAGGAAAAAAAAATTGGTTCTTTGTATTAGCTTTACATATTTAAAATCAAACAGCTGGGCTGATACATCAAGCACTAACAACATGGATTTTTAAGTTCTGCTAATGACGTTTTTTTCCCAAGACTGACCCATAACAAGAAATGTCATCAAAAAATAACTTTACCTGATTACTGGAAGTAGTTAGAGCTATTAATTTCAGATTGATAATGCCTTGCCTAAAAAGGAGGGGGAAAAGACACTTTCATTAAATCAAATAATTTTTGGATATATTAGAAAAAAGTGTTATTTTCAGTCTGAAAACAAAAACTGTTTCATATAAGACAGCTTAGAACAATTTTAGATTCACCATGCTACTACTATATGTTTCCCCATCTGATTCAAAGTTCATTTCAGTTTAATCATTCGGCATGTCATAGAAGTCATCTACTTGCCCCACTACAGCTTTCAAAAAAGATGAATAATGAAGATCAAAATTGGAACATTACCAGAAGATCCACCTAAGTTTAACTTATGGTTTAACTTGTCACTGTGTAACAGAATAATGACAAACTAAATATTATCTAATTTCTGTGTTCCAGATTGAGCCCCACATTCTATCCTTCAAATTTTTCCAAGTCACTAAAGCACTGGTGGTGAAGTTGTGAACTGATCCAACCATTCTGGAGAACAATTTGGAATTATGCCCCAAAGGCTATAAAATTGTGCATTTTCTTTGATCCAGCAGTGTCTCTGAGTCTATATCCCAGAGAGATCTTAAAGGAGGGAAAAGTGCAAAAATGTTTGTAGCAGCCCTTTTTGTGGTGACAAGGAGTCAGAAATTGAGGGGATGCCTATCAACTGGGGAATGGACGAATAAGTTATGGTATAGGAATGTAATATTATTTTTCTATAATAAATGACGAGCAGGGGCTGCAAAGGAGGCCAGCAACCTTCCCTCTAATAAGCGCCATCAGAATCATAAAATATTCCTTTAGACTAAAAGCAATAAATCACTTTAACCCTGTTTGCCTTGGTTTCTTCATTTGTAAAATGAGCTAGAGAAGGAAATGGCAAACGACCCCACTATCTTTGCCAAGAAAACACCAAGTGGGATCATGCACAGTCAGACGTGACTGAGAAGCAACTGAATTACAACAAACCACATATACACCCACCTCAAATTTAGATGATTCCCTGTTTTTAAATATGACCAAACAATAAGTCCAGTAAGAAGTAATTTATCCAAGTTTCATACAATTAGGAAGTAGCAGAAATAGAATCTAAAACTCTGACTCTAAAACTGATGTTCTTTCCAAATACTACAAATAGATCCAAATAGCTATATATTTTTTACACACAGATCATTTCTTCTTTCTTCGATCTCTTTGCAGTGATACCACCTAGGAGTCGTATCACTGGATTAATAAAGTACCTGTTAAGGACCACACCTAAGTGTGTGAAAGAGCAGGTCGATTCTCCAAAAGCCCCCATAGCTATGAATCACAACATACTTGAAGGAACTGCAAATTTACAGATGAAGATGTTGCTTGTGAATTGGGAATGAAATAAATTCGAGGCAAGAGGGAAGAGGAGAGAGGTCAGAGAATGCACCTGCCTCTCAGTCTCTTTGTATCGTTATCATCCTCTCACATTAAGGGATCCATTCCGCTGGTCAGAATTAGATCCCCAGTAGTCACTAGCAGGTGGCTCCCATAACATGTTTTCCCACAGCCCCACCAGCATTGTTTTCCTTTAGTCCCAGTCATAGACAAGCATTTGGTAAATATGCCATAATAAATTGTCAAAAAAAAAAAAAAAAAAGAAAAGAAAAGAAAAGGGAGAAGGGAGAAGGGTAAAGTAAAAAAGAAAAAAGTAGGAATCCATAATATGCTTCAATTTACCAAGTTACTGATGAACAAGAATCAGTCTCTGTGGTGAGAATAAAGTCTTCAAAACAAGTAGAAGGCCAGTTCCATATGGGAATTAGAGTATAAATATCCCATAAGCTAAGTACATTCTATTTAAAAAAAAAAAAAAAAGACATTTTACAATTTGAAACTTATTTGGAATATTGCAATAAAAACATTGAACATTTCTAAACTCTGAAAAAGTAGATATGAATGCTGAAAATATAGCATACAAAGCTTTGGAATAGAAATATATATTCCTTTTTATAACAATACACTCATTTCCATTTAGTACACAGATTCATGGGAATCACATATTTTATAAGAGCATTTTAAAAAGAGGAATACTATCAGACATACAGCAGTATCCAAAATGAAAAGTAGATTATCTATAAGTTGAAGCTTCTTCACACCTACAAAAGAAAAGATGTAGGAGAGTTCAAGTTGGGTGTTCGACGTGACAATCCAGTAAGCTTTTTCATACATTTACTGAATATCACAATTGCACAGAAAAATGTTATCTGCCACAAAAAAGGTGGCTAAGCTTTAAATTAGATCAAACATTGACAAGAGACAGTTTCACTCTAAACCAAACATAAGCTAACCCTTTCATGATAATCACTCTAAAAATAGATACTCCAATGATCATTTATCCCAAGCCATGGTTTTAAGGTAACCCCCCAAAAGTGAAAACTGAGTAGTGACAAAGAAAGAGAGAACTCTAAAACCTAGGTCATTAAAATTAAGTTATTGGAAATGTATAACAAATAATTTGAGTTCAAAAACTTGTTCTTGTTTAGTATACTTACTAATAAGTTACGAATTTGTGAGATCATCATGTTTACTCCCCTTCTAGTAATGCAGATCTTAATGGGGCTAAACCTGGAGAGGCTGTTTACTTATGTGGCTATGATTAACCTGGTGGTAAGACTCACTTGGTCTTCTAGTTGCAGGTAGCCAGTCCATCCATAGGATTATGTAAGAAGCTATTCTATGTTAAAAGGACAGGTCTCTGCTAATAAATGGTTCCAAGAGCCCAAGGTCCCCCAGCTAAGAGCTCCTTCCTCTCCGTAATTCTACTTTCAAAAGACTGATTGTTCCAGCACCTCCCACTTGGGAGGGTTCTGCCTGAATCAGGTCTTTCCCACTGCCATTCATCATCTGCCCAGGGGTCACAGCTTCCTAATAATGAGGGGGTCTAACCAGGCCATCCCGCCATTCAGGAAACTCCAGTGGCTCATTACCTTCAGGATCAGATGTAAAATCCTTGGCTTGGCATTCATAATTTGCCCCCCTCCGACCTTTCCAGCCTTCTTACATCTTAATCCCACTCACATACTCTTCAGTCCAGGCTATTCCTTGAGCAAGAGCTCCACATCCTGATTCTGGGCATTTTCCCCAGCTTTCCTGAAATGCTCTCCTCCCTCATCTCGGCTTCCCGGGCTAACACTTAACACTGATGCCTTCCACATGAGCTAACTCCAACTTGTCCCATGTTTCTCTTGTATAGACACAGTGGTCTGCTCACTGCCTCCCCCATTAAATTAGGCTTCTGGAGAACAGGACTGTGGTTTCTGTCTTTCTTTGTATCATGGGTCCTAGTGCATTGCCTGGCACTTAATAGGTGCTTAATAAATGCTTAATGGCTTGAGTTGCATGGAAGAAGGACAACAACAAATACAAACAGCAAGCTTCATTAGGTTCCTGCTTTACCTTTAATCATCTCTGAATCCATAAAATTCTTAACAGCTGCCACTTTGTTCTCAGGATTTAGCTCCCATTTGGAGACTACAAAATGACCAGTTCCCTAAAAGAAAAAGAGGAAAAACTATAGTATTATTTGCAAATGTGCTTCATGGAACTGAAAACAACTAGAAAAAAGTCTGATGATGTAATATATAGTGATCAAAGTTCAACTAGAATTTTGCATTTGATAAAAATGATCATAATCCTATTGCTATAATATTTTAGTTTACCTTCAAGTACATTAAAATGAGAATAAAATTCCAAATTATTTGTGTGTTACATATGTCTAGCTATAGAATGAGAAATTGAAGAGACAGAGAAAGAATGAGATAAAGAAAAAGGGACTGATTCAGGCAGAGAAGCCAAGAAAGGAAGGACCTTTTTCCTGGGATGTTTTGATTCCATCTCTGCATGACAAACACAAGAAGTACATACACAGTTTCTGGAAGTGCCTCCTAGTCTCATTATTAATTTCACTGTGATCTAAGACATCATTAAAGCAGTTGTCAATTATCCTATTTTAAAGTCAAGGAAATATTACATAAGTGTTTAGCAAGATGAATTGTTCTTAAAATGTGGGTGAACAATAGGTTAAAAAGATACTTATGATAATATCTACAAATTGACTCCTAGGTATCTAGAACTAACCTATGGTTGCAAGGTATACAAGTTTCTTTGACAGAAGTAACTACAGAATTAATTTTAACAATTCAAATATTATTAAGATCAAGCAATACATAAAACTGAAAGACAAATTTTCTGCAAGGGGTTATTAGAGCCAAGGAGGGTGTTCTACAAAGCATTAAATGGAAGAGGGATCCCCTACAGAGGAAAGATTTTCCAGATGTTTCTATTTGCCGATGGCCTTATTATAGTTGCATCCAATCTCAGAATGGTTCAAGGGCCTCCTGGGTAAGATCAAGGGACACTCAAAACTGATCAATCTATCCACTCAGGAAAAATCAAATGCATGAAGAACAATGGTTGCTCAGAATACAATGTCATTGAGTCACAATCTATACATTTTCCCAATATGGGCACTAATGAGTTGGAGTCATTGAACAGGAAGAGTAGAGGGAATTATTGTTAATGCTTTCAATGATCCGAAGTTCTTCCTTGACAAAAGCTGAGCTTTTCAACAATTAAATTCTCCTGGTAAAGTGCCAGGGTTCAAATTTAGGTATTTATACAAGAAATATGGTAAAAGTATTGCACATCAAGAATGTGATCACCAGAAAAAGAGACAGGCCAGGTAAAGTAAGAAAAGAGAGATGACAGATGAGCACTCTCAGAGTGACAATGGTTCATATCCATGAGATACTGAAAGATCCATATACTATAAGAAAATTAGGATAATCTCCCTATTAGATCTTTGAAGAAATGAGGAATTTATGACCAAACAAGGAATAAAACACTATGAAATACAACATGGATAATTTTGATCACACTAAATTTAAAAGGTTTTGCACAAACAAAACCAACGCAGTCACAATTAAAATGGAAGCAGAAAGCCAAGAAACAATTTTTATAGCGAATGTTTCTAATAAAGGCCTCATTTCTCAAATATACAGAGAACCGAGTCAAATTTATAAGAATAAAAGTCATTCCTTAACTGATAGTCAAAGAATATGAACAATTTTCAGATAAAGAAATTAAAGCCATTTCTAGTTATAAAAAAAATGTTCTAAATCATTACTTACTAGTAAAATGCAAATCAAGGCAATTCTGATATACCACTTCACACCTATCAATTGGCCAACAAGATAGGTAAAGATAATAATAAATGTCAGAGGGTATGGGGGAAAACTCTGACATTACTGCATTGTTGGTGGAGTTGTGAACTGATCCAACCATTCTGGAGAGCAATTTGGAACTATGCCCCAAAGGGCTATCCAGCTGTGCATACTCTTTGATCCAGCAGTGCCACTTTTGGGTCTGTATTCCAAAGAGATCATAAAAGAGGGAAAAGGACCCCCATATGCAAAAATGTTTGTAGCAGCCCTATTTGTAGTGGCAAGGAATTGGAAACTGAATGGATGCTCATTAGTTGAAGAATAGCTGAATAAGTTATGGTATATGAATGTAATGGAATATTATTTGTATATAAGAAATGATGAGTAAGCTGATTTCAGAAAAGCCTGGAAAGATTTACATGAACTGATGCTGAGTGAAATGAGCAGAACCAAGAAACACTGTACATAATTCACAAGATGATGTGATCAACTGTGATGGACTTGGCTCTTCTCAACAATGCAATGATTCAAGGCAATTCCAATAGACTTGGGACAGAAAATGTCATCTGCATTCAGAGACAGAATTGTGGAGACTGAATATAGACTGAAACATAATATTTTCACTTCTTTTTGGTTTTTTTTCTCTTTCTTTTTCATAGTTTTTTTTTCCTTTTGGTCTGATTTTTCTTTTACAACATGACTAATATGGAAACATGTTTAAAAGGATTGTACATCTATAAGCTTTATCAGATTGCTTGCTGTCTTGAGGAGGAAAGAAGTTCAAGAGAGGAGGGAGAAAAAAATTTGGAACCCAAAATCTTACAAAAATGAATGTTAAAAGTTTTTGCAAGGGTGAAAGTTGAAAAGTATCTTTGCATATATTTTGAAAATAAAAAGCTATTATTAAAAAAATAAACATAAAAACCTCAGGGAAAAAAAGAGTGTTGAAAACTATCTTTACATATATTTGGGGGGAAAAAAAGACTATTGAGAAAAAAATTAAAATAAAAAAATGAAAGACCCAAAGAAAGGACTATGTTGTGTTAGACAGAGCTACTATGGAGTATTTATCCATGGACATGGAAAAACATTGATAAATCTAGGAGAGGGAATGGGGGAAAAAAGGGGGAAAGTTGGAACATAAGGTTTTGCAAGGGTCAGTGTTGAAAATTTGAAAGTAAAAAGCTTCAATAACTTATAATTTCCTAAAAATAGAAATAGAAATAGTTGAGGTGTTCAAAATTAAAAGATGCGTTCATCAGCAAACATTACCAAAAGGATGTGTGTGTGTGTGTGCATGTGTGTGTATACACAATCAATATGGTAAATAAAAATGCTGACATTCTATTATGAGATTTATTTTGCTCCTCTCCATAAAAACAAAGTTAGTTTTTAAAAGAAATACAAAAAATTTAGGACCTACATTATCAAATCTAAAATGCTGGGGTCACTTTCTGTATTAAATAGCTTTTGTCATGCTCAAATTATATGTTTTTGGATTTCTTTCAGATTATTCTATGAGAATTAAGCTTTTTTTTTTACCCAGTTCCTTTTTTTTTTTAACTAATAACAGATTTGTGAGCAAGAAAGGGTAACTTGAACTTATTAAAAAAAAAAAAAAAAAAAAAAAGGTAAAGAAAATCCTTGGCAGGGATTAAATCAGTGACAGCCTCATTAGTTCTACTCTCTAACCAAATTAACTAAACAATGAAGAAAGTAAGAAAAAACAAAACTAATTTTGCTTATCAAGTTTGTTTCAAAGCTTTATAAAACTTCTGATTTTCCAATTTACATATAATTATCACTTTTATACTGAACACTTCATTGAATCTAATATTACAAAATTAGATGTAGGGAAAAATTAATTACCCCAATTATCACATGGTTTTCACTTGTTAAATCTCCAATCACAAAGCTTAAACAACCATTGTTATGATAATTTTCAGTAGCTATAAAATTCAGCTTGGTTTGTCCTTGTAACTGCAGAAAGAAAAAAAAAGTTAAATTATTATCTTTATTTTTGTTAAAAGATAAGAGGTGGGGGTTGTGTAGTTTTTTGGTTTTGTTTTTTGCTGAGGTAATTGGGGTTAAGTAACACAGCTAGGAAGTGTTAGGTGTGTAAGACCAATTTGAACTCAGGTCCTCCTGACTTCAGGACTGGTGCTCTATCCACTGCGCCACCCTTGTGTAGTTATTTTAATAACATTTTCTCAATCAAAAGTTTCAAGGAAATTTGGAAAATTTGGCTAACAAAGTTTAATAAGTAAATCCACTTTGAAATCTATTATATAAAATGAAACTGCTAACAACTTCTACAACAATTAAATCATTTCTAAAAATAAGGAACAAAAGAAAAATGTATTTTTTATAAAAAACAGAAGTGGAATCACTTTGTTATAAGATCACCAAGGTTTTACTCTTCATTAATCTTCTTACCTCCTTTACCAATCTGAAGTCCTTCTTCTCAATGGCTACATTAAAATACACACACACAAAAAAGATAGCATTAGCAAACAACATGCAATCCAGGTCCATCTCTCAAATATCATTCACACATTTAAATTATGAGCTCTTTAAAACACAGAAATCATTGAAAAAATGAATGATCTAGCCAAGTGACTCACAACCCCTGAAACACAGACACTGGAGGGGCCATGCAATCAATGTAAGAAATCCTTGGTTTTACATGCACAGCAAGCCTAACTTCTCATGGGCAGGTAGGTGGTGAAATGGCTCTCGTGCTGGGCCTGAAAACTTATCTTCCCTGAGTTCAAATTCCTTACTAGCTGGGTGACCCTGACCAAGTCACTTCACCCTCTTTGCCTCAGTTTCCTTATCTGTAAAATGAGCTGGAAAAGGACATGGCCAACCCCTCCACTCTCTCTGCTAAGAAAACCCCAATCGGGTCACAAAGAGTTGGACACAACTCAACAACATTTCTCAAACAATACATACTATGGATACAACTACTACCATGTATCCATCTACACAATTTTTCCCTTTGTCTTAGAAAAGTCAGATATTCAACAAGATTGGGCACCACTGAGCTAGCACAAACAAGAGGAACAAGAGAGATCTCATTCCCTGGGACAAATACTGTTTGGGAGGCAGCCGGGTAGTGCTGAGCCCAGAGCCAGGAAGACGACCCGGCAAGTCACTTAACGCATGCTTGCCTGTTTCCTAATCTGCAGATTGGGGACAACAACAGGACCTCCTATCAGGCTTATTGTGAAAATCAGACAATATAGCAATCCTAAAGTGCCTCGAACAGGGTCTGGGTTCCTTCCAGGTGGATTTGTTCATTCTCTGCCTCTGAGAATACACCAGGCACCCTCTGCCTGCCCAGGCCATTCTCCTGTCTAAACCCAACCAGTGTGGGGCTCAGATCTCAGCTTCTCAGGTCAATCTTCTCCCCAGTATAGCTCTCTGCCTCTCCTATCACCAAAGCCACAGTACTATTCCTTGTGCTACTCATTTAGTTTGAAGATCTCTGACCACTGAAAAGCAGGTCATTTAGTTTTTATATCATTCTCTTGTCAATATATTTTGTAGAGTGGTATATACAGAGTATACTTCTTTGTATTCTCCAATAATTATTTTTTAATGAATGGGTCACTAAACCTGAAAAAATAAATCTAAAGTATTTCATTATAATGAATATTCCAAAATTCATCCACAGTTTGTTGGAAATACAGGTACAAACCAGAGATAGGTCATTTACATGCATGAGTTGTCTTACCTTCCTGAATTTGTGTAAGTTGTAAATCCATAATGCAAAACAATCCATTGTGTGTAAGAAGAAACACATGATACATACCTATTAATGTGAGAGGGAAATAATTAAGTTACAAGTTTTCACAATATTTTCAACAAACTTGTTTTGGATTTTGTAGAAATCAGCCAATTACCAATAGTGTGACTACTACATATCTATACAGAATGATAGCACCCAGTAAGAGATAAATAATGACTATTAAAAAATTAAAATTCACTTTTATTTCCTCAAATGCAAATTCAAAATATCATCGTTCTACTTAAATACAATTTAACAAACATCAAATGCCGATTACACACAAAGATTCAGAGGAAACAGAATTTTATCTGATGAAAATGAAAAACAGCCTGGCTTCAAAGGCTAACATTCTTTAAAAAAAATAAAATAAAATAAAAATAAATAAATAAATAAATAAGTTCAAAAAATTCATTTAAACATTCATTTAAAAAAAGATTACAGGGGCAGCTAGGTGGTGCAGTGGATAGAGCACCAGCCCTGAAGTCAGGAGGACCTGAGTTCAAAAGTGATCTCAGACACTTAACATTCCCTAGCTGTGTGACCCTGGGCAAGTCACTTAACCTCAATTGCCTCAGCAAAAAAAAAAAAAAAAAAAGATTACATCCATGAACTTTGTGTACTCAAAACCAGGAAAAATAATACTGATAATAAAAGAATGATAAGTTATTTGCAAAAGTGATAGTTATAAATGCTAGCTGATTCTCTGAAGCGTTTCCAAAAATATATTACACTTTCCTAAAAATAGAAATAGTTGAAGTGTTCAAAATGTACTTTGAAGGATCAGCTTATGTTTGCCAAAATACAAAGAATTATGAATTAATAAAAACTACATATTTTTCTTTTACAGGAAGTAAATGTTCCCACAGGTATTCATTTTACTGAGTCCTCAAAATAGTAAGCAGTATGCCACTGTACTAATTAGCTCAGAGGAGTTTTATATTTAGAAAAGTAATTATAGAAACAATTAATTAGCCCATACAACATCTGTGGTATGCAGGAACCTAGTATGTTATTAAAAAACCATTTGCTCCTATTCAAAATGTTATCAAACCTCTTGGAAAAGGAACTAACAGTTTTGGAAAACAACTATTTATTATATAAATCAATTACTTCAACAGAAAGTATAACTATATACATGAAAACTAGCACCTAAGAAGGGAATTTGTGTGGCCATTCACAATAGCATTAAATGAGGAATGATAGAAGTATATCCAGGAGAATAGACTACACGGTAATTGCAAATATGAAAGAGAAAAAGAAACAACCAAGAGTCTTGATGGGGATTTAGGAGCTTGAAAATTGTTCCAATAGCAGGTTGAGATTGATTCATTTAAATGTCACTTATGACTGAGCAATCTCCAATGGTTGGACTGATATTCATTGTTAAGTTTTAAGTGATAATTTAAAAATCAAAATGAATGTGTTAGATGATCTGATCCCCACCTCAGAGTGACTGAATAATTTACAAATCATAGCAGGAAAACTCACCTTCTTTTGAGCCATCTTGTTCTATGATAAGATCCTTATAAGTACACTGATTTTCATCTGGCGCTTGCTGAACAAATGCCTAATTACAAATTAATTTTTTAAGTGATAGTTCTAAAACACAAAAAAGCTTACAAATGGAAGATGACATATTTCAAACCCAAAAGTGTCATTAGCAATCATTCTTCCCCAAAACACAAAATTGTAATTACATGATAAAAATATTTGGGGCATGCTCACTAGGAACATCTTCCTCTTATTAAAATATCTCTTCATTATTCACTTCTTAATACACAAATTATTTCCTAGCTATGATAGTTAACATTACTGAACATAAACAGTCTGTTTCTCAACTTAAAAGGAAAGTCATTTTTATGAAATAAAATTGTATTCAGCACTCAAGTGAGCAATAGTTAGCTAGGAAATGATTTTGAACCTAATTCCTGAAAAGGAAAAGATAAAAGAAGTTATTGATTGTAGCCTTTCATTCTCGAAGAGGACCACAATGACATCACTATGTTATAGTCTAATTAGTGTGTCCAATTATGGCTGATCAGACCAATAAGGTCAGACCCAAATGGTCCCTATGAACATTTGGGTGGATTCTCTAACTTTATGCACCTCACATTTTTTCTGAGCTAATTCAATTCAAGAAGTCATACATTAGTAAGCAATGTCTGGTTTGATGTCACATGAATAAGGTGTAAGTTGCCACTTCTCTCACCAACCAAAAGAAATTGTCCTCCTTCACACACACCAACTACATCCACTTCAGTATCTGAAAATTTCAAATCAAAGTATAAGTGTCTTTAGGCCATTAGACGCATGTCAACTTTATTCACAAAGACTATAACTCTCTGAAAGCACTTTATTCACAAAATCTGATAATCTGGAAGTTGGAAAGGAACACCTGCTCAGGCAGCCCCTGCTCAATTGCTCCCAAAGTTATGACCCCGCCCCCCCCAAAGCAGCTGCTTCCACTTTTGGACAACTCCCATTGTCAGGAAGTGGGTCCTCCCAACAAGTCTCAATCAGCTTTCTTCCACCCACTGTTCCTAATTATGCCCACTAGGCCTAAAGAGAATAAGTCAGATGCCTCCTACATACTACATCCTCCCAATATTTGAATAAAACTCCCCTGTCACCTCCTGAGTCTTTTCTCTTTCAGAATGTAATCTATCCCTCCAAAAGGCAGAGTGGTGGCCAAATTTAATAAAAGAAAATGTTATAAGAAAAAATGAAAATCAACTAAACAAATAGCGACAGGAGGAAATTAATTAGAAACACAGGCCATATGAAGAGCTCCTAGTGATCTTAGTGGCCCTCAAGTTAAAAATAAATTAAAAGGACAATATAGTGGTCTAAGAAGCTGTAATCTTGGGCTGTCAATAAAAAAGACCATGTCCACCAAGAAAGAAGCAATAATCACATTGTATTCTGCTCTGTTCAGAACATACTTGGAGTATTATATCTTGTCTATTTAATTCTAGATACCAAATTTTAGAAAAAACAAATAAATTGGAATGTCCTCCAGAAGAAAAAAAAAAGCCAAGATTATAAAAAGGCCCAAAATTTAGTACAAAGTGCCATACAAAATTTAATTGAAGGAAACAGAAATTCTTAGAAGATTCATGATCACAATTTTCATATGTTTAGATGGCCTACTGGATATTTATTTTTTATTCTTAAGTTTTATTGGTGACTTTTTAAAAAAATCACAATGGAAGACTAACATGTAAAAAGACTTATCAGACTTGGTTTGCTTGCCCATATGGCAAAATTAAGATTACTCAGTGGAAGATAGAGACACATATTTTGGCTCTCTAAAAGGAAAAATTTTCCAACAATCAGAGCTGCCTCAAAGTGGAAAGGACAGTCTCTCCTTCCCTAGAGATCCTCAAGAAAAGAATATATATCAGAGATATAACAGAGGGGACATTCATGCTCTCTGTGACTGATAAAAAAAAAAGTGCCTTTTCATATGTACTTCAGCAGCTCTTTATAGTATCCTGAATATACAATATTGTATGAGATGTGGAGTGTCACATAATGATCTATCATCCAACAAAGACACCATTTGAAAAGTTCTGTGCACAAATTTTAAGCATTCCAAATTCACTGAGAATAATTCTTCTCCCTGAGTTGATTTTATCTGAGGTTCTTGATAGCTTCAATTACTTAATTAGGTGCAAGTGGAGAGTTAATCTCCTAGCCTAGTAGACTTCTAATTTGCTTCATCTCTACTCATTAAACTTACCAAACTGAAGGTGCAATTGGAGAGATCGACAAATATTGTCAAAAAGTGTCACTGACTGATCAACCACGATGATAAACCCATCACTTGAGCTGCATGCATGTAACTTTGGAGAAAATGAAGCCTATAAGAAGAAAAAGCTTATCTCTGAAATCCATAGCATGCTGGGTTCAGAAAAAAAAAATCACATTATGCAAAATAATGCTATTATTCAATCAGTTCTATAAGAATTATGTTATAAATGGATTAATAAAAAGATTAAGTCATGATGGAATTTAGTTAAAATATAATGATGAAAATTTTTATGAGACAATTACCCATTTGTCACTGGGAAAACACAGGATATGACATGTCAGATTTTACATCAAAGTTTCTGGTTTAAGTATTTTTAAAATGAAGCTCTTCTAATTTTTTAAATAGTTCCTCTGTTCTATGTTCAACTTATGTACTCTTGAAATAAAACAATTTAGGAAAGCAGTAAAAAAAAAAGTCATGATGAAAATATGTACACTACTTATCCCAAAGGCAATTACATTCTACCCTAGTTAATCAGACTCAAAACTTCTCTTTTAGCCCAGAAAACCAATAAGTTAAAAGTTCAGTGATGTCTCTTGTTTTCAATTATTCCTTTCATATTATTTTAACATCATTCAACCTCATCTCCCTGACACTTTCATACTATTTTTGTGGGAAAGGTAAAAAGCTACGAGCTACAAAACAATACAATTAATCACATTCAAAATTGGTTGACTTTGTTGTTCGGTTGTCTTTCAGTCATGTTCAACTCTTTGAGATTCCATTTAGGTTTTCTTGGTAAAGAAACTGAAGTGGTTATTTCTTTCCCAAAGAAGTCATTAATGATTTAATATTATATTGTGGCTGGCCATATACTTCTTAAAATTTTTATCAGTGCTAAGATAAAAGGTATAAATGGTGTTATTAAATAAGCAGATAACACAAAACCAAGCAGAACTGCCAACATCTTAAATGATAAAGCCAGGATTTAAAAATATCTTGACAGGCTCTAATACTAATTGAGAGGAAGCTGAATAATAACAAAGTAGTGATTGGGAAGGCATGTGAAAACAAGAGTAGTCAACAGTGTAATAGGGCAGCCCAAAGAAGTTAATGGAGGCTACAATTAAGAGAGGCAAAGTGTTCAAGCTGACAATTAACAATGAGACTATATTCTGTCCTTGTAAGATGACATCTAAAGTACTAGATTCAATTTTGGACATCAACAGTTTAGAAGGCATATCCACAAGCTGAAGATTGTCCTAAGAAAAGCATATTTTATAAGGCTTTGATTCAATCAATTTTTGATTCAATCATTTTTAATTTGAGCTGCAGGCGACGTTACAGAGGAATTTGAATTTGGGATTAGTAAATGGGAGATGAGACAGATGGCTCAGTGTACAGTGACAAGTCTAATGTTAGGAAAACAGTTCAAATATAGTCTCAGACGTTTTACTAGATATGTATTCAGGGCAAGTGACTTAACCCTGTTTGCCCCAGTTTACTCACCTGTAAAATGAACTAAAGAAGGAAATGGCAAACCACTCCAGTATCCTTGTCAAGAAAAGTCCAAACGGGTCACAAAGAGTCAGATGTGAGGTTACAAAGTTAGACACTACAAGAATAAAGATTCAATGCTGGAGGGGATGTGGGAAAGCTGGGACACTAATACATTGTTGGTGGAACTGTGAATGGATCCAACCATTCTGGAGAGCAATTTGGAACTATGCTCAAAAAGTTATCAATTTGTGCATACCCTTTGACCCAGCAGTGTTTCTATTGGGCCTATATCCCGAAGAGATCTTAGAGGAGGGAAAGGGACCCACATGTGCAAGAATGTTTGTGGCAGCCCTATTTGTAGTGGCTAGAAACTGGAAACTGAATGGATGCCCATCAATTGGAGAGTGGCTTAATAAATTATGATATATGAATGTTATGGAATATTATTGCTCTGTAAGAAACGACCAGCAGGACGATTTCAGAGAGGCCTGGAGAGACTTGCATGAACTGATGCTGAGTGAAACGAGCAGAACCAGGAGATCATTATACACAGCAACAACAATATTACATGATAATCAATTCTGATGGACATGGCTCTCTGCAACAAAGAATTGTCTCAAACCAGTTCCAATTGTTCAGTGAAGAAAGCTATATACACTCAGAGAGAGGGATATGAAATATGAACCACAACATAACATTTTCATGCTCTCTATTGATGTTTGCTTGCATTGTGTTTCCTTTCTCTGATTTTCTTTTTTTTTCTTGTAGACAGGATTTTTTCTTGCACAACTTGTCAACATTATTAACATTAGTTTTCAACATTATTAACATGTAGTGGACTTCCTGCCATCTAGGGGAGGGAAGGGGACTGGGGGTAAAATTTGTAAGGGAAAGCTTTGTAAAGATCAATGCTGAGGAACTACCCATACATATGTTATACAAATAAAAAGCTTTAATAAAAAAAAAAAAAAAAAAAGAATAAAGATTCAATTCACAACAGAATTGTGTCCAAAGTGGAAGTAAGTACAAGACCAAAGCTCCACTTTTAGGCAAGTTCCTTGGGACTATAGACGAAGTTACAGGGGTAAAAAGCTATTAACCTATGTTAGCCTGACCTAAAAACACAATTAAAATCAGTTTTTTATTTTACACTAGAATGGTAATGGGCTTTGATACAATACAACAACCAGGAATGATGCGTTATTAACCTGGGAGAAAAAAGACTGGGGGGGGGACATGAGAGTTGTATTCAAGGTTCTTCATGTGGAAGGGCCAGACTTGTTCTGGGGGATGCTTCAGGGCAGAATAGGGTGGGAGATAGAAAGAGGAAGGATCTAGCTAGATGCAAGTAAAAACTTCCTATTGCTTTAAGGTACCCTAGAGAGGAAAAGGAACTCTTAGAGGGAGTATATGACAAGCAAAGGCTGGAGGATGATGTAGAGGAGAAATCATTATTTCTCAGGTTTGGATTAAAAGATCTCTGAATTTCCTTTCTATTTTGCAACATCCTTTAGCACCTCATACCTGGACTTCTGCAATGGCCTCCTAACTGGTCTCTTCCTCTGCACATTTCCACCAGGTCCATAGTCCACAGTATAACTCTTGCCACTATCACAGGGATGCTCTGCCTCTCATACCCGGCTCTGCTTCTTTACTCAAGTTCTGTGTTCTGAATAAGCTCCCTTCCTTTTTTGCCTTCTGAATTTCTGGAGAGTTGCTCACTATATCGGCACACAGTCCTGGGTTTGCATCTTGTCTGATTTGTACTACTTGTGTCTATGAGTAACCCACTTAATCTTTCTGAGCTTTTTTCTCACCTGCAGAGCGATACTAACCACATAGATGGGAGCTAGCAATCCAGGGTTGCTGTGGGGCTTCCATGGGACCATCTACATAAAACACTTTAAGCAAATCTATCCTTTTCAGGCCAACTCTCTCATGAGATTTACACTAACTCCCCCAGTTAAGAGTGAACTTGTCAGCACAGGATGATTAAAAAACCACAAATAAGCAATTTTACATTTTATCCAGAAAATAATATTGACAAGGGAATACAAAATAAATTATAAGGTAAATACAAAGTAATTTCAGGGAAATCCCCCCTTCAGGGATCATAAAAGGCCCATAGGATGTGGCACATGTGCTCAGCTGTCGTTAAATAAAGGATGAATTTAGAAGGCAAGACTGTCAGAATGGGAGGTGATGAGAACAACCTGAATTAGGCTGGTGCTAGTTCAGAAAGGAAGCAATCAATATGAAAAAGACATTGTGAAAGGAAAACAAGGTTGGAAGAAAAGGGAAAAGCAATAGTGACAGATGCTGTGGTTTCATGTCTTGGTAATCTAATGAGGATTAGGGTGCCATCAATAGCAGTACAAAAACTGGAAAAAGAGAATGATATTGTAGGGAAGATGGGTTCAGTTCAAGGTGATGATTCACATTCACATCCTACATGTCCCACAAACTATCGATCTCTTACACAAAAGGGATTATATTACATACATGGTAGACAGATTCAAAAATCTTACCTTCTCAGAAGATATCTTGACTAATGTATCCACTTGATATAAAGTTGTTCCATGTTCTTCTCCTGAACTAATACTTAGGCAACCACTTCCTGTGTCGTCACTTGTTAGAAGTTCAATATCATCCCACATATTTGTCCAATTGTCTCCCTGTGACAACGTATTAAGACACTAGTAAATACATTTTGAAGTTATAACATGCAATAGAGTCTGGGTCTCCAAACATTTAAACACCAGAGCAACCTGTCACTGAGAGACGTCACAGTTCAGTAAAAAAGGGCATCATATCTAGAATCTAGCTGAGAGGTGCTGAGTTCAAATCCCTGCTCTGCTTAGCTGAGTAACTGAATTCAGGATGTTTCACCCCTCTGGACTAGTTTTCTCCTCTGGAGATTAGATAATCTCTAAAATTCATTCCAATTCTAACCCTGGGATCCAGCATGACGTATTTAAAGAAAGTGCTTGGGCTTGATTTTTTTTTTTAATTAAAGCTTTTTATTTTTCAAAACAGTGGACAATTCAACATTAGCTCTTACAAAACCCTGTGTGCCAATTTTCCCCCTCTTCCCACTCCCTCCCTTACATGGCAAGTAGTCCAATATATGTTAAACATGGTAGAAATATATTTTAAATCCAACATATGTATACATATTTATATAATTATCATGCCACACAAGAAAAAAAAGAAGCAAAATAAAATGTAAGCAAATATCAATAGAACCACACTCAGATCCCATTGGCCTCTCTCAGGATGTATATGGCTTTCTTCATCACTGAACAATTGGAACTGGTTTGAAACATTTCATTGTTGAAGAGAGCCATGTCCATCAGAAGTGATCATCATATAGTCTTGTTGTTGCCGTGTATAATGATCTCCTCCTGGTTCTGCTCATTTCACTTAGCATCAGTTCATGCAAGTCTCCCCAGACTCTCTGCAATCATCCTGCTGGTCGTTTCTTATAGAACAATAATATTCCATAACATTCATATAGCATAGTATATTCAACCATTCTCCAATTGATGGGCATCCATTCAGTTTCCAGTTTCTTGTGAGGCTTGATTCTAACCCTGGGATCTAGCACAGTATACTTAATAGTACTGAGATTTGAAATCAGAAAAAAACCTGGTTTCAAATTCCACTTATACAAGTCATTTATCTCATCTCATGTCATTATCTCTGAAATCAGATTGTACCTGAAGTTCCTATTTCCAACAGGTGTTGGAAGATCAAGAGAGTAATGACTGCTAACGTATTTGCAATGCTTTGATTGCTACTAAGCGTGAGCTCTTATAAAGTGTGAGCCCTGAGAGTCTTCGGCTGAGTGTAGGAATATACTTTAGAGGTTGCCTAGGTCAAGCAACCTCTTATTACCTACCCTGAAAATTCCACTGAGGGTGACTGATTATTTGTGAGCAACAAGCTAACAAGTTTTGATCAGGAGACTCAAGAGTTGGAAGGGGCTTTGGAAATGCCATGGAGACCAACCCCTTCATTTTAAGGCAGAAGAAAATGAGAGAGGTGAAGTCAATTGCCCAGAGCCACAATGCTAGCAAGTTACAGAGTTAGGGTTTAAACCTACCTACTGAGTCCCAATCTTGCGTTCCTCCCATTATAATCAATGCCGAATGTATTGAGTACTATAATTTCAGTCCTGACTCTTCATAACCCCAGGTGGGGTTTTCTGAGCCAAGATACTAGAAATGCTTTGCCTTTTACTTCTCAGGTTTAAGTGACTTGCCCAAGATTATACAATCTGGTAGGTGTCTAGGGTTGAATTTGAACTCCCTGATTTCCTGAATCCAGGCCAGGTGCTCTGTCCACTGTGTGACCCAGCTGCCCCCACAGACACTCCAGCAAAAGAATGGCCATTTGGGTAATCGGCTAGAAGACTCGATTAAAAGCCAGAATCCTGGTTCCTTCCGGGGGTGGAGCCATGGTGGCGGAGATCAGACAGGATTCTCTGTAACCTCCTCTAACCTCCCCTCAAACTAACAAAATATGAAGCCTCTAGACTGATTCTGAAGCAAAAAAATCCACAATATCCGGAGAACAACACGATTCTAGAAGAAGATACTCCGGAAGAACCTCAAAACAGGTCTGTTTTAATGGGGCAGGGGGTGGCCTACTGAACCCAGACTGCAGCACAGGGAGACCGGGGCAGGGAGCTGGAGCAGGGAGCTGGAACATGAGTCGGAACAGGAGTGGGAGCATTGTGCTTTTCACACACCTGGGAGTCTTCTGCGGGCCTCTTGGAACAATTTGTCCTGATTGTGGGCAGGTGGTTTGGAGGGTCTGCCTTTTGAGGGGGATAGATTGTGAACCACTGAACCCCTGATGAGCATCGTAACTAGCTGCCATTACACAGCACCTTAAAGCAATCAATCAAACAACAGGTCTGATAAGCACCAGAAATAATTCAATCAGCGGAGCTGCCGAGCCCCTGACATAATTCAATCAGCAGAACTGCCCAGTTCCTGAAATAACTCAATCAGCAGAACTGCCCCAGGGCAAATTAAAGCAGCTGTCCCACCTTTGCCCTAAACAGACCTCAAAAAATGAATAAAAAACCAAAAAGAGCTCTCACCATATACAACTTTTATGGAGAGAGGGAAGAACAGACCTCAAATCCTGAGGCCCCTAAAGGTAAAGCAACTCCAGAAAAAGCCCCAAAGAGAGACATAAATTGGTCTCCATGTCACAAGGCTTTCTTTGAAGATTGCATAAAAAATCTTAAAAGAGAGTTAGAAGAAACATGGGGAAACGAAATGAGATCACTGCAAAATAAAACAGAAAAAATGGAAAAAGAATGCAATGAACAAAAAAATGTAATTAGTCAATTGCAAAAGGAACTAAAAACAGTAACTGAAGAAAATAAGACATTAAAAATTAGAATCGAACAATTGGAAATGAATGACTCATCAAGACTTCAAGAATCAGGTGAACAAAAACAAAAAAATGAAAAGATAGAGAAAAACATGAAATATCTCCTAGGAAAAACAAATGACCTGGAAAATAGATCAAGGAGAGACAATCTAAGGATTATAGGGCTTCCTGAAAGCCATGATGAAAAAAAGAACCTGGACACTATATTCCAGGAAATCATAAAAGAAAACTGCCCTGATATTTTACACCCAGAAGGCAAAATACTCCTTGAAACAATCCACCCATCACCTCCTGAAAGAAACCCAAAAATTAAGTCCCCCAGAAATACCGTGGTTAAATTCCAGAACTATCATACCAAGGAAAAGATATTACAAGAAGCCAGAAAGAAACAATTTAAATATCGGGGAGCTACAATTAGGATCACACAGGACCTAGCAGCTTCTACTTTGAAGGATCGAAGGGCCTGGAATCAGATATTCCAAAGGGCAAAGGAACTTGGATTACAGCCAAGAATAAGTTACCCAGCTAGAATGAGCATTATCTTCCAGGGAAGAAGATGGTCATTCAATGATATAGGAGAATTTCACCTATTTCTACTGAAAAGACCAGAACTGAAAAAAAATTTGATCTACAAACACAGAACACAAGAGAAACATAAAAAGGTAACAAGAAAAAAAAAACTCTTGAGAACTATATTTATGTTATAGATACTTATAGAATGAGGGTTGATTTTATGAATCGATTATTACATTATGATTATGATATGATTACTGTGATTTTATGATTATTATCATATGATTACTGTGATTTTATGATTATTATTATATGTTTATTGTGATTTTATGAATCTTATGATATGATAAACTGAAAAAGAAATTAGAGGTAGAAAAGGGATAACACTGGAAGAGGAAAAGGAGGTAAAATAAGGGAAATTACATCACATGTAGAGGCAAAGAAAACCTATAATGATTGAGGGGAGAAAAGGGAGGGGAATGAGAATTGGGTTAATCTCCATCTCATCAGATTTGGCTCAGAGGGAATAATAGACGTACTTATAAGGAAACTGGAGGGAAAGGGGGGAAAAGGGGGGTGGGTGGGGCTCTAAAGGGGAAGGATTGTTTGAGGGAAGTGGTTTTCAAAAGCAAAATAGTAGGGAGGAGGGAAAGGGGATAAGAAAGAGAAAAGCATAAGCTAGGGTAAATAAGATGACAGGAAATACAGAATTAGTTATTTTAACTGTGAATGTGAATGAAATGAACTCTCCCTTAAAGCAGAAGCAGATAGCAGAGTGGATTAAAAACCAGAATCCAACAATATGTTGTATACAAGAAACACATCTAAAACATAGAGATACATACAGGGTGAAGGTAAAAGGCTGGAGCAGAATCTATTATGCTTCAGGTGAACAAAAAAAAGCAGGGGTAGCAATCCTGATCTCAGACCAAGTAAAAGCAAAGATAGACTTAATTAAAAGAGACAAAGAAGGAAATTATATCTTCCTAAAGGGTACCATAGATGATGAAGCAATATCAATACTAAACATATATGCACCAAGTGGTATAGCATGGAAATTCCTAGAGGAAAGGTTCAGAGAGATGCAAGAAGAAATAGACAGCAAAACTATAATACTGGGGGATCTCAACCTCCCTCTCTCAGAACTTGATAAATCAAACCACAAAATAAATAAGAAAGAAGTTAAGGAGGTAAACAAAATGTTAGAAAAGTTAGGTATGATAGATCTTTGGAGGAAATTAAAATGGAGACAGAAAGGAGTTTACTTTTTTCTCAGCAGTCCATGGAACTTATACAAAAATTGACCATGTGTTAGGACACAAAAACCTCAAAATCAAATGCAGGAAGGCAGAAATAATAAATGCATTTTTTTCAGATCATGACGGAATAAAAATCACATGCAATATAAGGCCAGGAGAAAATAGACCAAAAACCAATTGGAAACTAAATAATTTTATCCTAAAGAATGAATGGGTGAAACAGCAAATTACAGACACA